>VOMN01012934.1:0-12443 GCA_014899125.1 Orchestia grillus
GAAGACGAGGGAAAACGAAGACGAGGGAAGACGAAGGCGAGGGAAGACGACAGCGGAGGAGAGGGTGAGTTTCGAGTGCGGGAAGTGTAGGAGAGTTCTTCAAACGGAGGAGGCCAGGATCGAAGAACCATGAGAGATCCATGAAGACGAGTAGTAGTAATAGTAGTGGTAATGATACATGAGCCCCTACGTGCGTACACCTGGAGCCGAGATGAACCCAACCCGATAAACTTGGCTCGTGAGCGGCATGAGGTTCGCGCAATGTTTCACAGCAATTCAATCATGAGAATTCAAGATTCATTATCATAATTATGACAATTCGTTTATCCTGACAATTCGTTATCAAATACCAGTCCGAAATTCTTCATGCTGACAAGTTGTTACTGCATTAACTGAACATGACTAAAAAAGCAATTTTTGAATATTCATAACCATCCTGCAAATAATTTTAAAATGGCCGAAGGAGTTGGGTTTGACTTGAAATCATGAAACATACTATTCTTCCACATTAAAGGTGAGTAGAAGTCGTCCCTTCATATAGAACAGGCACAGTAAACAAGTTCATTTGAACCTTTAGTTCTTCAGCAGTCGATAACATACGACACAAAATAGCGATTCTGATCAACAACGGGACGAATTAACAATTCAAAGCTTGTAAAATGACTAACAAATTGCAACTACACCACCAAATACGGAAGATGTGAGCGAAAACAAGCGTTCGAACAATTGCAATAACCATCATACTTAATGAATATTGGACTGAGAATATGGGTGTATTTGTCTGACACACATGAACAAACACTGCCATCGGTCCTTGGAAGGGAATGTTATTATAGACGGCTAGCAAAGGCGCATGAACGACTGGAAACCATCCGATAAAAGTTTAAGCTGTAAATAAGTTCAGTCATTTTAAACAAATTTACTCGTTTTAAGAGGGACTTTTTAAATTGTAAATTCACCCTTCGTCCTGAAAAACGACCGTGTTCCTCGGAGCGCTAACGACAAATAAAAGGGTGCGCTAACGTAGCTCTTCCAGCTGTTACGCTAACGTAGCTCTTCCAGCTGCTACGCTAACGTAGCTCTTCCAGCTGCTACGTGTGAGGATATTACTTGAAATACTAGCTGACGCCCCCCGTCCAAAATGACGGGATTGACCGAAGTTCACTCTTAAAATGAACGGAGTATTTCAGTGAAGCTGCTTCTCGTCGTGTCCTTTGAAGTCAACTATTCATAAGAAAACTATGTTAATCAAAATTCTGTCATGTCGTATCTCATTTTATAAGAGATTTAGCGTCTCAATTACATCAATTTACGATGCGATATTCAGTATCCTAGCTAAGACACTGCCGCATATCAGCGCTGCTAGAAGTAATGCTCTCTATCGTGGCACATGGAAAGTGCTCCAGATCAAATTTTTGAGTGTGCGTGTAAATAATTGCATAAAAAATTCCTCAATTATCCTCAACTACATACAGCTATAACGTATGATAAAGAACAGACACGTTGAATTCTCCTAAACTTACTACGGGATTATTCAGAGTCGTGTAAATTTAGTTGATCAGTGTTCTTTAAACGAAAAATATATTGTGCCGAAAAAATTCTACTCCTGTATGCTAGATACCCGCTTTGCCCATATCTTTCACTATGTTGTATTTTCATTTTCTTGAAAACGGTTTGTGTAAAACAACTCAAAAGCTTGGGAAAATAAAACTAACCTCAGAAGAAATTCTTCATATCATCCTTAAAAACAAATGAATATATGTATATATTGATATAAGAGCGAATAGTTGAAAGACTCTCAGGTTCCATTGTTAGGGAATTTAAGTTTCATATAAATACACGACGGCTATCATAAGAAATTAATGAGCATCACGTGCGTAATCAGTCGCTCATGAGCTACAATAGCTACTGGGGCCGGTAAAGTCTGTCCCAGCTGGTTGAAAGCTTGAACTGCACAGGAAACCTGTTGCAGTAATGTAATGCTAGGATTCTTTACCTTTGATACCTTGCAGGTGTTTGGGCCTTTACGTCCGGGCCACACTGGGGTGCCGCCGCTCAAGTCACACTTTAAGTCACGCTTCACGTCACACTTAACTGTTGTTGAGTCCTTTCTTGGATCTCTGATGTTGGGATTAGCAAAAAGACAAACAATAATGTTCAAAATGACTTACCGTGAAATTCAATAGCTATTGATTACATTGATTATTAAATTTCAACATTCTATACAAGCGGAAAACACATCCTGTACAGGTGGCCACAGAGCGTCAACAAATTTGACGGAGGGAGAATTGAAAAATGCGTAGGAAAGTGGCCAAGGGGCTGAGGTTTCCAAGCTTCAGGCAAATCATTCATAGCATGTTACGCAGCCGAGGGAGACGCACAGGCACCAACCGCATTGCTGCTAACTGAAGTTGAATTCACTCTACAGCCAATCACTGCTTTAATGGTATGAATCTCAGTGGTAATAAATTCCAATCACTGCGTAACTCATTTCTTATTGAGGAATTTCCTAAGGGTCAAATTTACTTGCACGACGGAAGTCCCAAAAAAAAGATTCAATAGAAAGATCAAGTAACAATCGAGTACAGCCATGGAACAGAAGCTAATGCTGATGAGGTACAAACGAAGCCAAAATGACGTTAAAAAGAAAGATCAAGTAACAATTGAGTACAGCCATGGAACAGACGGTAATGGTGATGCCTTACAAACGAAGCCATTAAAGTAGACGTGCTTGAAAGGGTCGCGTTATCTCGCAGCAGCTGCTCACAATCAGCGCCTCACAGAGCCAATGCTGTTACGAGACCGGCCATGTGGGTGACTGCTGCGCCGGCAGCCGACAAGGACCCGGTAATTCATATGTTCATACTAACCCCTTGCCCGGCAGGTTCACTGATGAAGGCGTCGAATTTTTAGACGATTATTTTACTTTTAAAGTGTATGAGTACACTCGAGAATGGTGGGTCCATATCCATGCCGTGAGATCAAAAAATACAGAGGGAACCATTGCCAAACTTTTCTCACAATAAATTGAGAGAGTTTATCAGGTTAAGCCAGGAAAAACAAATTAGGCAAATCGTTTTAGCTCATCATTGCGTGGTGACAGGGTCAAGTAATACATACAAGCGTAATAGAATATTTATTCACGGATATTCTAGTATCACGGGCTACACGCGAGAGAGCACGAGCCCTACTGGCTGCAGATCAAATAATCAATTGGCGGAGCTTGAAAATCGAGTTGTTAATCCCCAATTCCAGTCTCCCACTCGCGGCCTCCAGAGGCAATAAAACAGGAAGGCGGCGCTCTTCAGGCAGGCCAGAACGCAGGCTCGGAGCACCATTGGCGCTGCAGCGAGGGCAACAGAGGGTCGTTGTGGCAGCATCTGGTCGAGTAAGCGACCGGCAACACGCAAACCGACCAATAAATTCCCGCTTGCCACCAAAATTCCAATGCCAAAGCTAAGCCAGCACGGCACGAGGCTTGCAGCTAGCGCTCCAGACCAAGTTGGCGAGGTTTCTAAAAAGTTGGGTGTAAATATGCAGCATGTAAACGGTAATAAAAACATTCCGGTACCACAGGGCAAACTAATTGACTGATTAAAAGATTCTTAGTTTAAAGCTTTCAGTTCACATGAAATCTGATTCAAGGAGTGAAGAGGAGAAGGGAGGATTTACAAAGAACTGTAGAAAACTTGAAATACATGCACAGGTATGTTCCCACAATGGATTTCCTACGCATAGAAACAACAAAACAAAAAGGAAGAGGATGAAAATACAAGGAATAGATAGCGAAGAAGAAAGTGGGCGCGAAAGATAGAAGTCCCCAATCTTCAACTTAAGTTACCTAACAGTGCCCCCTGGGGACGCCAATCCCCATAGCATGCGATAAACACGCTTAACTATAACCTAACCTTACTGCCTATGATATAGCAACTCAATTTTCCCTAGCTAAACTTCTGATGCATCAGTATTTACGCCTTAAACACTTGACAGCACAGCAGATCGGGAATCTGAAGCAGACCGACTTGTAGGCATTTAAAGGCGGGTGTAACTCGGTGTGCACTGTGAAACTTAAACTAATAGTGAGACTATCGAACCATATAGCATGTCAAATTCTACGCTAATAGGGAGAGAAAAGCAAAGAAATAATATTTATAACAAATTTGGATATTAAATTAATTCCGCTAAAAAACAGTCATGACTATGGAAAACTAAAAGCAACTGCTGAGCAAAATCCATGTCGATGTGCCAGCAAAATTTATCAGGCTCTTGGTGTCAGTACTGCGACAGTCTCACGCTATTTGCACACGCTATTGGTGGATCAGCGAGGCACTATTCTCATCCACGATTGTGGTCGACCACATGCGGCAAGAAAGACATGGCAGAAACTCACAGACTTGGGACACTATATAGACTCGACTACCTTCTCCATATTCTCCAGATCTAGCACCCACTAACTACTGCTTACGCACATTTTTTGAATGGTAAAGCTTTCACGTCTAAACCAGAGGTCGAATCAGCCGTCAAAGATTTTGTTACGAGACTGCCGATGTGTTTTTATCAACGATGAACCAATAATCTCATTTAACGATATCAGAGATACATAGCTGCTCAATTTTGACTAATTTAAACGTGTTTGCTGATCATTTCTCCATGATAAACTATGTTTCTGAAATCGGTCATTATTTTGTAACAACCAAATATTGCGAGATGAACTACCAACACCTACAAATGGTTTCATGATATGAAGGTGAACTTGAATTTTACAAACTCAAGAGAAACACGGTTACAAGGACAACGTATTCCGGAATAAAATGTATTGTATATGCATGATCTTTTTTACATTTAACCTTTCGAATACATTTTATTGAACAAAAATTCAGTCTAATAAGAAGGCTAAGTAAACGGCCTGTAGACATTTCTTTCGTATTTTTATAGAATTAAAACAACATTCTCATCTTTAAGTGGAAATTCGTCACGAAACAGCCAGATTTCATTTGTTCATAAAATCAGATTTTCCACCTCCGCACTACCTGATCACACCCGAAAATGCCTCGAAGTGATGAGCAGCGATGGAAATTTGCCCGAGAGCAGTCCCTCTTCCCGTGCATGGGTCGCCAATCCTAAAGCCTCGGATCTCATGCGCTCGATCGGCTCCTTCCAGCGAAAGCACAACGATGCCATCGATTATTTCATACCAGAATAGAATTTTATTACCCCGGAATCTATGACCCCGAACTAACTTGACGTGCGAATAATAAAGGTCTTAGATTCGCAAAATTACGCTAAAAAATTTTCTACTATAAATAACAAACTTTTTACTGAGTTACAACCACCTGAACGCTCCTCCCTTCCTAGTATGAACTCCAGAAAGCTTTTCGCTCGAGGAGCTTTTATTGAAACGCCTCGCGACCTTAAATCCTAGAGGCAAGTGTTTTTAGCTTCATGTAAATTTCGAGAAAATCGAGAGCGGCTTTCCTACGTAGGCCTGAAAGGAAGCCTTGTCTCAGTTCCGACGTCGTTGGATCTAAAAACCAATTTTGAATACAAAACCATTTTCAACAGAACCATAAATACGATATCTGTCCGGATTTAAGTATGAATAATGCTGACTGTAACTTCAAAATCTGAACTGATTCTGGAGAAACATAGCGATGTAGTGACGGTGTAATTCGCAGTTCCTTTTTGGCAGTTTACCAAAGATTTTCGTGAGCATTACACTCCTAAGCGGGGAAACACAGAAAGAAATTTAATACGTGTTTTGTTATATTAAAGCAAACTACACATTGGAAGGACGGTAACTTCTAGGGAAAGCATTTAAAAATTCACTGATTGAATTCAAAGATCTGAAAAAGGGGCGTAGGGTCTATTAATGCGACGTAGAATTAAATTTCGAAAGACGGAATATAGTTTCCAAAATCAACGTGTGTGGATACATAAACTTTGAGGGTACAAGGAAGCGTAGGTAATTAGTATAAGCAGGTACATAAGGAGGTAGCTCACTAATTTTACATTTATACGTAGAATCAGTCGTGTTCCCACAAAGGATTCCTTGCGCATAGAAACGGCAAGTTAAGATGGGAGAGGAAGAAAAGCTGAAGAATAATTAAGGAAAACGGCAAGAGAAATGGAAAGTAGCAAAGTAAGCAAAAAAAGATATATAGAAGTCCGAAGGCCTAGCTAAAGCTGAGGTAACATTGAATATAAACCATCCCCTCTGCAGTGTTTGGGGTCGCCAGTCCTTGGAGCACACAACTCGTACTTGTAATAAACAATCTACTCATAGTCAAGCAGTAGTTTACGCATCGAGAGTAATTTTGATTTTTTATTGTACTTAGAACGTATTTGGGGTGATACATAATGGGGTATGCATTTAGGAGTTGCAATTCGTCAGGTGGAAATTAAGATCTTTATTTGGTGGGAAGGTGCAGGTAAATTACATCTCCAGAGAGTAATAGATGCCAAACAAATGCACTAGTCGCAGCTGAGCTGTTAGGGCAGATCAGGTACGAGGCTTGACCAGAAGTACTTTGAGTAATCCGGATATAAACTAAAAGAAATCAAAGTTAAAACCTTAGTTCACACAAGAACGATTCAGTTACCTCCAGCTTGGGGTACAGCAAGGTCGCGATGAGCGGTTCCATTTAGCATAGATTTACTGTACAAAAGAAGTGATAATTACTGGAAGCTGCACAGCCGAGTAGTTGTACTAAGTGTGAACGTACAGAGATGCTGAACCAAGCAAGGCAGGATTAGAGAGCGAGTTGTATGAGTGTCATCGTTCTACTAACGACACGCCACAATCGTAAATATAATCATTTCAATGTGTCCTACAGTACAAAATTTCCGTCGCTCGTTACACTTAGCAAGGCACATTAGTAACGATGCAAGTGGAAAAAATGCTGCCCACACAAGTGCATATATGTGATGAGAATTTCTCGTACAACACGCAACGCAAGCATGCATGACGCGGCAAATGCGAGATGAAAAAATGTAGTACTGAACCCGCGTAGGCGTGCTAAGGTGACGTCATGTGGTGGTAGCGAACGCCAAACAATGGGAATTTCAAACTCGTATCGCCATAAAAACTTGCACGTATATTCTGATGCACGGGAAAAGTAGGCACCCACATTTAACAAACAAATCTAATTCATCGTTTATTTTACATCAAATTTAAGCATTCTAATTTTTATCTCTAGAATCAAAGATGGAAAGATGACCGGGAAGTTATATTACTTAAGCCTAAAAATTTCATTTGCATAATTAAGAAAAATTAAAAAATATCGAAAACCCGGTCTCATTGGATGGGCCTAAAAGAAGAAAAGCTCGGGAGGAGATTGGCTCCAAACGAACGCAGATCACAGGGAACGGACAGCCAAGTGCGATTTGGGGTTCTAGAATTTAGGAATTAAACGTAGTTGAAGTCTGCGCCGAAATGGTTTGATGACCTGGAGATGTAGGCAAAATTATTATGTTTCTTCCTAAATTGCTATTTTTTTAGGGGTAAAATGGTCCACCGGCAGGTTACATGGCAAAAACGGGTTAAAAGGCTCATGAATTGTGATGCAAAGATTATTTCCAAAGCCCTGAAATTCCTGAAATTAGGACATTTTTGATCGCTTTGAATCACCAGTGTTCACGATTTTTTTAGGCCAAACTTAACCTAATCACCCCTAAAGCCCACTTCCCCCAATGGTGATACACGATAGCAATCTTCCAACAAGAACACCTGGGAAGTGCAACAAAAAATGCCCTAGCGTAGTTTAAATGAGCGTCCAACAAAAGTGAGGTCATGAATGAGAAAAATAAAAGAATCAAATGAACAGATATAGTTCTAAGAAACAGCTTACCTTGAAATCATCCAACAAAACATAACGAATAAAACAAATCAAACACGTACAAGCACACAATTCATTCTGTACGCACCCTGAAAATACACCATACGCCTAAATTCATACACGTGTTCTTTTAATTTAAAATGTTAATTGTGAGAAACTGAGCCTCATATCAACTTCCTCAAATATCCAGCTACCTTCCTGGGCAGGGAAAGACCACCGAATATCTGGACCAGCACAAGTCGGAGGGTGGGTTCGTTTCAGCATTCTCTGATAGCGAAAAAGACAAAAAGCGCGTGCCCCACACAGCCCAGGCCAGCCCGAGGTGCCGCTCCGACCGCAAATCAAGGAAGAGGTTGACACAGGGAGCACCAGATCAATGTGTGTCCTGACGGCGGCAGGTCGGTGTGTTGACACAGCCGCTCGCCCTGGACGAGGAACTGTTGACTGGAACGACGTGTCAGTCTCAAGCTTCGTCTCCAGAGCGGGTAGCACCAACGACGAGCATCAGTCGCAAGGGACTCTGACCAGCAGGTAAAGTCTTGCCGCTCAGCGACGATGGCATGGAAACATGAGTTTATATTTTAGAGCTTCACTAGCAGACGTAAAGAAACATTTCAATTATGCGGAAGACATACTGTCAATCTGTGTGTGTTTGACTGTAATAAATTTCACTGTGCAATCATACACTCGTTTGTGAGTAACTAAGGTATCCTCCCTGACGTTAGAAAATCAATTAATCTTTGCAAGGAATACAGTTACATAGATGGGATGAGACTCGGTCAGCTTCAAATCCGAAACAAAGCCATGACTCTACATAGAAAAATGGATAGTTTCATGTACAGGCAGATCCTGGGGCAGAAGCTGCTTCCAAGCCCAAAAAATTCTACCTCCGGTGCAAGTGGATCTTCAAGCAAGACAATGCCCCAAATATATGGCGAAATTGATAAAAGAATAGTGCAATAAGAAAATTATTGTCCTTCCGTGGCCTAGCCAATCGCTTAACCTCAGTTCCATTGAAAATTTGTGATGAATGAAACTGATGAAAAAAACTGATGTGCACAGAAAGAGTGGAACAAGGTACCACAAACGGAGTATCAAAAGTTTGTTTCCAGTTAAAACAGTAAGCTCCATGCAGTTATTGCAAATAAATGTCACGCCCCTGAATACTAATGACTTTTTTCAGGGTTTTGCCCAAAAAGGCTTTTTAAACGCTTCAGGTTTCGGCTTTTATTGCCTTTTTTGTAGGTTTCGCACTTTCCTCCCGTACAATTTTTGCTTCCTTGATTTTCCGGTCGTCAATCAATTTCTCTGTTCTGTTAAAATATTCTGGTGAATATACGTCGTTTTCTGAACGCCTGCACTCTTACCCCAAACCAGAGTTCGAAATTTTCAAAATACATTAAAAATAGAGTGTGCAATTACTGATGTCTACGCACTGCATATATAGAAGTAAAGTCAACGAGCGAACATCTTTTATAGTTAATGACAGTTTTACTCGGGTAAGCCACAATTACATAGAAAATTAAAATTGGATATAATGAATCAGTTTAGGTTGCTTTTAGGCCACAGCAACACCAATCTACGACACCTATTAGCTATCGTTTCAAATAGGAGGACGTGGACCAAAACATCAAATCTACATCGCTCAATGTCACAATTCATTTTATTTTTTAATGTGCGAAATTCATTATATTTTTTATTGTGCATCACAGAAGCAGGAATATCTCTAAACACTCACTCAGGTCCGAAGGTTAGAGACGTGACCTCGGTCGGACACCATCGATCTGTTGCAGGGCAGATAAGTCTGGGTACATTGCTCGGAAAATGCCTTCGCGGAACATTATTGAGAATCATGTTGCATTCAAGATTGCAATGTTCACGTTTATTTCACTTTTAATTCGTAGTTTCAAGTTCTGTTACCAAAAACACATGCACTGATTTAACGCAGTAACACTATTGCTCATGAAATAAAGCGGAGAAAATTAGGAAGGAATGAGATGCAAGGCCGTGGTCATTTCCCACATTGGACGAACTTGTATATTGTCGTTCAGGTTAAAATTTAATGAGACTAATTCTTTCCTTTTACCTTACGTTGAGTTGTCATACATCATAAGAACAACTATGTACAAAATCAATGATTCTACGAAAAATTCCTTAAATTCAACCACAACTGAGAATTACGTCATGCGAGCACACCTACCCTGAGAAAGGATTAGGATTTCTCACAAAATGCGCAAAATCTGACACATTTTTATAGGTCAAAATTAGGAATGAGATAATTTTTCACAAGCGGTACTAAGACGTACTTTTTTAGGCCTCTACAGTGCTATGCTTGCACAATTAAAGTACTACAGCATTTTTTATTGACGGCACTCACGTAGCCAATCTGGATCGAATTCATCTTACACAACCAACGGATGAGTTCCATCACGCTCGCCCCACCACGCACCACACAAGGTCTCCAGCACGACAAGTCGCGCGTTGTAAAGGAACACGCCTAACGGAGGTAGGGTTCACTTTCGCTCTTGTTTACTTTCTACCCTTCCTTTCTTTCTTGTTTACTTTTTGCCCTTCCTTTCTTTCTTGTTTACTTTCTACCCTTCCTTTCTTTCTTGTTTACTTTTTGCCCTTCCTTTCTTTCTTTCTTTTTTACTTTATTGATTTATATCGCTTTCAACAAGCATTGGGAATGACATTACGACAAAATAAATGAGTACAAGCAGGCGCGATAGGTTACCAAAAAATCCCATTTATTACCGCAGTCATAAACGTCACATTAAATCTAACAGCAAACAAAACTTTCACAAAAACATATGCGTTTGAAAAACCTACGTGAAGCATAAGATCAAGGAACTTAACACTGGACCAAAATAAGAAGATTTGCAACATCCTCCATGGTTTAATTAAAAGAGGCCTGCCTTTAGGAAGGGCGCTCAGTTGCGCGACAGGTCTGCTTCAAGCCATAAACTTGCGTTTTTAACGATTTGGTTGCGGTAATATTAAAAAACAAACATAATTGTTGGCCGTACTTAGGATACAGGACCACTGAGATTTTCAAATACCTCAGAGTACGTTGCAATCGTACCTTTCTTTGGTTGATTAATTTGGAATTGAAGCAACGAACACTTTAAGCAGTAAATTATTTCGCGCAACGGGAGCATGTTTAGCGCAATGATATAAACGGTTATACAGTATAGGTTTTTGAAATGAATTATCGACATGTTTAGCCCGCAACTGGACAATCCCAGCCCTGAGAGGTGCAAGCCGCGTTAGGACAGAATGCACGCAACTCTGAGACACCGCGTACCCCCACAAAATTCCGTAGTGTTCACATATATTGTGCAAGCATAGACTGTAGAACCTGAAAACTGTACGGCCGTGTAGCATAAAAATGTTTCATCGATTACTTTTTTAAATACTTCAATATATGCGTCAGGTTTAGTTACGCAGTGGACAAAGCCGAACTCCTCGTCTGGGTGTCAAGGGGTACAAAAATAAAGTCTTGACTCACTGACACAGAAAGTGACGCGATCGATGCCACCCGAGGAGAACGGCATACACGCATGAGTGAAGCTTGCAACGAAAAGGCAACCAGAACACTCGCCGTTGACCAAAAAATCTTGTTCAAGCTGTTCGTAAAGATGAAAACTCATATATATATAAATATGATTGCTGACCAAGGGTAATGGAAAAGCAACCAGAACATCGTCTAGCTATGGCCGTTGACCAAAGAATCTTGTTAAAATTGCCCGTGAATATGAAAACTCATACATATATATAAATAGGATTGCTGACCAAGGGTGGTATTTTTACAGCACAACTCCGTGCACAATGGGGGCGCAAATATGTCGAGGTGTTACGGCGAGTCTGACTTGGCGTGACTCAGTCTGTGTGTGACGTCACGCACTCCCACGCACGTTTAACATTGTGATTTGCGCACGCGCTGGTGGTAATGGTGCTGAGGGAGGGGAGGGGGTGTAGATAGGGGAGGGGAGAGAGGGGAAAGAGAAAGGGCAGGCCGGCCGGGCTGACGCGAATAGTGGGCTATGTTCGTGCGAGTAAATCCCGATGTTTTCGGTCATTTACATTTTCAGCACGGTTAAGTTTTTATTTTTAAAGATTTTATTTCACCATATATACATTTAAAGTTTTAAGGATTATAATACCCATAAAAATACCCCCTCACTCCAAAGACACGTAAAAATTCCTCTTTACATAAAGCTAGACTCAACACCGACTCCAATAACAAGAAGGTTGCTGACTCCGCGGAATTGATGTACAAAATATAGCGGAACAAGAAACACGCCATCATGTATGCGGCGCAAGTACACCACCCAATTAACACCACCAGCAGAACATTATAAGCACTAATGCCTACACTGTTCTCCCAATGTATTCAATCATTGATCGGACTAGACATACTACGCTTGAAATACCTGGTTATTCCACCTAAAATAGTAATAAGAGAGCATCGAACACGCTACATGCATTGCTGGCGCTAGACACAGACCCTCTGATGACTAAGGCGTCGCGTTGTACGTGCGTGCGTACGTACGTGCACTGTTCCAGCCTAGTCATGGAAATGACGTCACCCGGCGCTGGAAAGCT
>VOMN01012935.1:0-16633 GCA_014899125.1 Orchestia grillus
CTAACCTATCATTTCTCCCTGATTTTTGAGGACTTTTCTTCTCAATCCTTTCAACCAAAGTTCTACACAGACGATATGCGCATTACAAGTAAGCTGAACAGCTTGTGGGTTTTGGTCTTACATTTCCTTCTTCCTGTTCCTGATGCCTTCATAAATCGACATAATATCAACAGCCTGTCTACACCCGTGCACATTTTGTGGAAATAAATGAGCTCCTTCAATGATAGGGGTGCATTTGCTTATAAATTTTGAGGTCTTTCAAGATTTAAGAAAATCTTTAAATACTTTTAAAACACAGCATTTATTATGATGACGCAAATTTAATCGATTCTGTGACTTCGTTGCGCAACGAACAAACGCATTATTGCATTCATTGACTCGACTGACTCAATTCAAATTTGTCATTCAGGTCAGATGTGTCGCCAAAATATTATTCCACAAAGATGCTGTGCAGCATATTTATCGTAAAAAACGGTGAAGTGACTAGAAAGTTCTTGCATTGCTCCTTTAGGGTTCAAAACTTCGTCGAGATTAAGGTGTTCAGTTCTGTCGATTGGATCTTCGTATAGTTTTGAGTATTATATTCTGACGATTTTCGTTGTGTTTACCGTGTTTACACGTTCCTTGATTTACTTTAGTGCCAGCATAATGAGAATTCCAATGACTTATAGTGCCAAAAATATATTAGAAAATTCTGCACACGCCTAAAATGCCGACATCCATCTCCGTGTTGTAACTGATAAGTTTAGAAGAGACTGTTCGAGAGCCAGCTTCCCTGCCTGAAATGCGCAGATCACATGCACATGGTGGTTGTGCATGTGTCCATATCCATGTATATTGGTCATTTAATGTGATTTTCTTCTACAGAAAAAGAACTTCCGTTATCACGAGAGGAATTGCATTGAAAGTACACGCGTTCCATTTTTGAGTAAATTGTAAGTCAGTGTTCCTTCATCATCTAAAATTGGAAGCTACGTTTTCATTGGAAGTTACGATCTGATGTACCCAGAAAGTATGGGAATGAGAGATGGCCGGAACCCCTTCTACACACCGTTCGATACTGGTACGTACGGTCTTTGGCTGTAGGTGCCGCTTACGACTGTAGGTACCGTCTATGGCTGTAAGTGCCGTTTACGACTGTAGGTGCCGTCGATGGCTTTAGAAGCCGTTTACAACTGTAGGTACCGTTTATGACTGTAGGTACCGTCTATGGCTGTAGGTGCCGTTTATGACTGTAGGTACCGTCTATGACAGTAGGTGCCGCTTACGACTGTAGGTACTGTGCACGACTGTAGGTATTGTACACAAATGTAGGTACTGTGCACAATTGTTGGCACTGAACTCGATTGTAGGTACTGAATGCAAGTGTCCGTCAAGATTATGCATACATACGTCGTCAACATTGTGCATAGAAAAAATGAATATTTTTACGCCATTTCTTTCTGAAGTTACAGGACATATGTTTAACTCCGGACGAACGTAATTGTGTCTTTTACCGTCAGATTGTCAATGATGATTTAGATTATGAATCTTGTATCCCGTATCAAGTGCTTTGGTCTTAAAACTCAATACTCTATTTCTGTCATACGTTCAAGACCAAAATGCTAAATTTTGCTTTCAGAATATCAATCGCTACTTTATTCCTATCGCTTTTTCGAAACAAAGATACTCTGATTACTTTTAAAAAATTCCTCGCGTATGAGAAGAGTTGAAAAAAGCATAAAAATGTTCCTTCAAGGTATCTAACCAAAGAGGCTTGAGAATGAAATCTGAAGCAAAGAAAACATAGCGGACTGGTGTCCAGTGACAAGAAGCCTCGGTTCGAGAAAATGCCCAACTGTTTTTCTTCTTTAATGGAGGTGTGCATTGATGGAAGAGCTTCTTTATTAGCGGCATAAGCATTTCTTCTTTGTTCTTGCAATCGATGGCTAGGATTATGAGAACTTCTGGTACAAAGGACGTCTTTGAGATTCATAAGCCACAGGTATCGTTGCCACCTGCCATTGCTGCCCCAGATGCCCTCTGAGCGCCAGGGGGGTAGGAGATGGACATCTAGTGCCTTTGATTTATCCAGTTTAATGACTTTTTATTCTCAGATTAAATTTCTTTGGACTTATCAAATTCAATTTATTTTGATTTACCCTATTCAATTTCTTTTGATTTATTCAATTTAGTACCCTTTGATTAATAAAATGTCCTTAATTCTCATGAAGTTTACATGTTATAGTTTTCACTTATTGGTCTTTAGGATAGGATACAACTTGTGGGTGGATTGACTGTGTTTTGGTGGGCAGATTTTATAATTTTTGTTGTTTCTACCAATTGTGCCTGAAGCTTGAAATTGTCGGTCGGCTTAGACACGATCTGCTCAAGTTTCAAAGAATACTAAGTTTTTGAGACCAATTTCTGGAAATTAAAAATGTTGGTGATTAGAGACAAAATTTAAGTTTGAACATATTTCAGGTTTGAAATTCCACGGATTTTATTTAAAAGTAGGCTCAGTTTTGTGAATTCTCAAGTTGGGAAAAAATGTTTCATCATGTGTTTTTTTCATGTGCTTCTTATTTTATCAAGAAGTGAGATTTTTTCTTCAGCTTTACACACAGAGAAAGAAAAATATGAAATTAATTTCCCTACACAAGAAGGACTGTTTAATTAGGCTAATTTTTCAAAGAAATTTTTTTCAGTAAATAATTGAAGAAATCTATCAAACACTTTTCGTACGGATTTTGTATTTTTTTGGGAAGCTGAGGTGGGAAACTCGTAAAAGTTTCCTTTAAGAAATCAACCTTGACAGGAAATGTGAAATTTTTATTGATGATGTTGCTAGATTCCTTTCTAATGTTTGAATTCGTACACGATCATACCTGAATTACTAGAACATATTTTATTATTGTGGCCATTGATCACTCAAGTAGAACCATGAATTTTAATTTTCCTATTTTTCCCAACGTGTTCCTATTTGCAATCAAATTTTCTCTCCTATTTCATATAGGGTAGTATGAACATACTTATGTATGGTTGATCATTAGAAAACGACCAATAGAAATTAAAACTTTTACTTTGCAGTACTCTGAAATGGCAAAAAAGGAAACAAATCTCTTTTCCTCGAATATTATAAAGTACGAAGTAGCCCCGTTTTTCTCCACACCAGGAAAGTAGAGGCAAACATTATTTCTAGCCTTTCAATTCTAAAATGACAATTATTTAGTTAGCTAAGTTTTGCATCATGGTCTAATTGATGATGAACTACTTGATACAAAATTAAATAAATCAGGGATGAGCAATAGTTTATAGTTTTTTATGACGAACACCACTTCTGCCATGCAAGTGTGCTGTCAAACACAGTCCGAATAAATAAGAGGGTGCAAGTGTCGACCAGGATTTAGCATAACATCGCCACGTAACCTGACGACGAAGACAATGGTTTGGTATTCGACCACCCTCTGTCGGGTGTCGGGTGTGGGACCCCGGAGGGGGGCCCGACCCCTGACTGGGGTTGATGGGCCGGATTGGATTGGCACCCTCTCCGTGTGAAGGGGAAACGGTCCGGGCCTATGGTTTGGCTTGAACAACAGTACGTGCGGCTGGGCACACCATTTAACAAACTGCTAATTATTTAATTTCACATTAGCGGGCACCTTTGCAACTTACAATATCACGTTGACATTTTTCTGACGTCGGGAAATGTTATGAAATTTCAGTATTCAAAATATGCCAGACTGAAAGTTGTACCGATCTTAAAGTGGTCTTGAGACAGGGGTTGATGAAGTAGTTTGTCCAGCTCCAGGGCGCGGTGACAGCCCTATCTGCCAAGCACTGGGAAATCAAAGGCTTCGACTCCCGGCTAAACAGGCGGATTTTCGAGTACTTTTCTTGGAACAAAAAAATTGTATTCCTCACACTACTCACGAGTCATTACTTATAAGGTATTGTACTGAATGTCAACAATGTCAACATTGCGTGTTCCAAGTAACATTGAGTTCATGTACTTTTCCTTGACGCCTACTTCAGAACCTTGGCAGGGTGGGCTTACAGTCTCATTCTGGCTCGATTTAAGGTTATTTAGGTGCTGTACACGACTTTAGGTACTGTACACATTTCTGGGTACTATACACGACTGTAGATACTGTACACGACTCAAGGTACCGTGCACGATTCCTTAAGTATCTGTCAGTTTTTAGATAGTGCATTAAGAGGATTTGCATCTTCATTCAGTGATTTTGAAAACAGTTGTCCTATTTCAAGATATGAACGTCTGAACTTGTTCTCTGCAGGTAGCCGGTCGTACTACGGAGGTAATGAATCAATAAATATGGTCAGGAAAGTCAGAATGGTGAATATTAGCCCCTGGACGTCTGAAACGTCTTTCTCGCGTGATAATTTAAAAGACAACTTCAGGGAACTCTCCGCCCACAAGAAGGTGAGCAGCGCCCGCTATTTCGTTTTTTTTTGCAACTGTCAGATTACTTTGTGGCTGCATTTTGATTTGTAACAACTTTAAGTGCAACTGTAAGTTTATATTCAATGAGACTTCGGTTCGTTTTTGGCCAAAAATGAACGGCAGTCTTATGAAACGGGTGCGAAAAGGATGATATAATTTATTAACTCTCGTTTTCAAATTTGGTGCTGTAGCTCTTCGGCAGCTGCCCTGGCCGCGTCTCAAGTTTAAACCTTTAATCCTTTTGCCTGCAAAAAGAGTTAACTTGTTTCTTTTCTCTGATTTCTTTTTCTAGCGACTCGACTCATTCTCTTGAGGATCACAGCAGGGCGCCCTAATTCACCGATAGGAAATATCAGTGACAAAAAAATCTGAAATCTCGTACAATTCGAGACGTTCGAGAATTAGTGATGCTGATCTCAAAGTCTTGAATGATTTTTCAGGTATCCAAGAAAATTCTCGTGAACTAGAAATTCCGTGAATGGATGACACGGGAATTTCGGTTCTTTGGTGTACTGTATTATTTGTGACTGTATACAAATTTCTTCAAGGCATTTATTCTCACGTAATTTCTAAGCATTGGACTTCAGAATATGTGGAACTGACTGGATGAAACTTGACATTTCAAAGGCCGAATACACATGTAGAAGTATTCTGACCTACTCTCCACTCACTATACTTTCTTATTCATAGTCGACTCTCATGCTGAGTGAGACATTTAACTTAAGCTTAAAGAAATTACGCTTAATATTGCAAACGTAAGTATTGCAATTTCGAGCTTCAGCTCGTACATCGAATGTTTTTGACAATGAAATTTTAAATTAACTGTTCAGCTTAAGATAAATGATTGTCTATTTGATAATCAGGAGACCGTCAAGTTTAATTTTGTGAGCTTTAAATATTGATACTACGAGTCACAGCGACTCTCAGATTCACACTGCGAATGACAGGGACTCTCAGACTCACACTACGAGTGACAGGGACTCTTAGATTCACACTACAAGTGATCGACTCTCAGATTCACTCTTCGAGTGATAGGGACTCTAAAATTCGCATCGCAAAGTTATGATGATAATCACTCTCAGAGTCTCACCATGAGTGCCTAGGACTCTCGGACTCAGATGCAGAATCTTAGGGTACTTTTATACCAATATTCCAATTTAGAAGATGCTCAGCGACTCATATCATAGACTGCAGAGGATTTCACGCTCTCATCTGCAAGTCTCACACGTCGCTGCAGCCAATCCATTACCGCATTGGGGAGCCAATTCGCTCCTCAGTCAGACGCTAGTTAATTGTCAGGCGCTAGTTAATCAACTAATTTTCCGCGTTTTTTCATGGCTCATTAACAGCGACGTTCACGGTTCGTCCTCAATATCTAATTCATGAGCCCTCTAATGAGGAGTGGACGCAATTCAGAACGTTTACTGAGAAATTTCTCAATGAGATTTAGAGAGCGTTGTCTTCTTTGTGTGCTGCTGCTTAACATTTTTGCTGAGTTGAAATATCAAGGCTCTCATTAAGGGCCAATGTTACCTAGGGATATTTTTTAACAAGGCATTCTCGTTCGCAGCATAAAGAATCAGTTCAGCCAATAATGAGTTCAGGTAATAATGTCTTTTTCTTAGAAATGTTCTCTAATAATGTCTTCATGTCTTTTATGGCAAGAAATATGAATGCTCATCATAATCACCAGTATAACTGAAACTGACGATGAAATATTTTTTCGGTTGTCGTCCAATGACTATAACTCCGTACACTATTGCACATACATAGCTACCCATATTGTTCACGTTCGGCCTAGCTCGTACTTAAAAAAACGCTCTATTTCTCAAACACAGCATGAAGCCAAAGCCACGAATGAGAATGAAACGAACCTGCCCATCATTTGTGCCAGTCTGGTGAAATCGTTCACGAAATACACCGCTGCTCACGGATTCGGACACTTCCACAGGACCTTGCATTATGGCTGGCCAATAGCAGTCTTTTTCCTCCTCGTAGCCATAGCGTTCTCGGTCACAGGCCTTGTCTTTGGCTTCTTGATGATTCGTGAGATGATGCACCCTGGATACTACGAGAGCAAGGTGGGTTCTCGCCATAAAATGAAGGCAGTGTATTCGTATGTCGAGTTGTGAGGGCTCGCACAGAGTGTGTAGTTGTGTTTATTTGTGTGTGTGAAAGCTCGTAGAGAGTGTGTAGTTGTGTCTATTTGTGTGTGTGAAAGCTCGTAGAGAGTGTGTAGTTGTGTCTATTTGTGAGTGCTGGCGGACGATATTAGCGTTGTTTATTTTTATCCATGTGCACTATTCATTGAATGTTCTCTGTGTTTTTTCACAGTTCATCTCACACCACACCAGTTTTTGACTTTTATTTGCCAACCCGCGTCACAAGCCGCTGCGTACGCGTTGCCATCGCCGCCTAACTCAAGTCGGAAGACCGCTTAAACTCGTACATGCGCGTAAAATTTCACAGGAGACAGTGAAATTATTCTTCAATAATATACCCAACTCATTCGCTTTCTGAACAACAAAAGTAAACTCTCGCATGGTGAAGGGTTGGTAGCGGTGCACAGGGACGCTGTCAGTCTCGTTGGGTGGCGATAGGTTGTTACTTACGTTTTATAATGCGATAGGTAGAATATTCCATGTGTTCTAATATTGTCGTTGAGACAAAGCCGTTTCCAAAAGACTGTATATATTTCATAAACAAAGCCGTGCCGTTGTGTTATAATGGTCATCGTGAATCATTATCGTTGCTATTAACCTACATCTTATGTGCAATACGTTGTCATCCGTGATCTAACAGAACCGTGATCAATAAATCAATTTCCGCTTTGGTTTTTTACAGGCTTGCAAAATTTTGTATCGATCACAAAATTTTATCAATTAGCTTTCGACACAATTTCGCCTTCGTATCCCAGTTTGTGCACTAAAAGGATGCAAAAACTAAACTCTCCCGAAAGTGGTGCCCCAAAATGGTTACCATGTTGCAGTTCGAGTAAACATTAAAAAACTTCATCAGCGTTATAACTTCAATTACTCCATATAATTTCAGAAAAGATACAAGGCGCAAGCGTGGTGCAGCTGAGGTAACACGGCAGGTCGATGATTCATGCTGTTCGCGTACGGCGAGGTAGAAAGGAAGAAAAATTTCTATTTGTGGATAATGCAACACAAAATCATTCATAATGCAGTAGTGATAGTGGGATTAATTGTAGCAAGTTTTGCTCTGCATGATAAAATGTGCAATTAAGTTTCTTAAAATTGGTTCTTGAAGCTTACTCGTGTTTATAAATGTTTGTCCTTTCATTCCCAGCGCGTGTCTTGTAGTGCAACTGGGATTCGGAATTTGCTCACACATTCACCTATGGAAAAGAGGAAGCAGATTCTGCGAAGAGTTAGGGTCTTATTTGTACGTCATAATTACTGATAGCAATTGTAAATTTTTTTTGACCATAAAACTGCACAGGAAATTCCTAGAAAAATTCACAAACAGAGTTTGAATTACATGAATAGTACCACACTCAAAATTTTAACTTCAATGCGGTAGCAATTCACGGCGCGCATTTTTAACATTTTCATCGCCGTCGTCAATCGTTGTAAACCGCCAGTTTATTTCACTTTATTTTTCAGTCGGCCGTTTATGATCGACTGACTCGTCAGGCTTTGATGGCCGTGTATTTTGAACATTTTTTGTAATATAATCCAAAAACCAGTCCTTTTTGGTGATGTCTGATATTACCAAAATGAAACGGCCGTTTAATACCAAGGACATATATGCAGCCGTAGGTTTCCTTAGCGTGACTTGTAGAATTAAGTAGATATTTTCCGCCCTGAGATCAGTGATAAGAATGTTGTGCTGCACTTGGACGTAATCAGATTTAGAACACAATTTCATGCGCCTTAAGTCTGAAGCGTCAGTCAAAAACGCTGGTTCCCAAGTCAGGCACAGCTTTCAATATTCTAGTCATAAAAATACGTATCCGCTTGAAATATCGTTGATACAACGGCGAAGTTTATAAATTCGTAGATCATATGAGGTGTTATTGATTCGTCAGGCATTTTTGATGTCGTAACGCAGTGACACGCAAAAATCCACGCAGGTTAAGGCCATTCAAGAAACAAGGCTGGGGCTGCCCTTGCCCCGCTTCACCATCAGCAACGCCGGGTTCTTCAACTACAGCGCCCTGGACGGTGAGATCAGGCACATGGGAACCCCGCTAGCCTTTTGTGACCTCACGAGAATCTCCTCTGAAATTTCTAGGGCCATTTCGCCGAATGGCAATATTTTCTTTGCTGAAATTCTTCAGTGAGTGTTGTACGCTCAACCGAATCTCTTCTTTAGCAAACTTATGCTGAAATTTGTGCTCCCAAATAAATGCATTTAACAGTTATAGAAGTTCGTATGTTAATAAGCCATATTTTTATTGACACGCATACATATATGACTCTAAATTATAGAATCTCGTTCATTTACAAGACCATATTTCGTCGTGTGCTTTTCAGAATTCAATGTAACCCCGTACGAAGCCTCGCTGGTGTCGTCCGTGATGATCGGCAAGCTTGCCTTCACTAAACTCCTCATCAAAAACGTGCAGAGGGCCAACCGGGACTACCACGCCCTGCTCTCCAGGCTCAACACCACAGAGAGGGACATCTGGAAGAAGCTCTCTTACAAGTGAGTTTCTGAGCTGGTCGATGCGTAGTCTTTTTCCGCATGCGAGAACCTAGAATCCAAACAATGAGAATACTTGGTCACCACAAACGTTGCATCGGTCAAGAATTACACACATGGATTTCTTAAAACACTGCATACACGAATGAATGGGCTGTAGAAGTTCCATGAATTCTAGGACTTCCTATACAGGTCGAATTGAGCTTCAGCATACCTCCCTTATTTGCAGCGTGTCCTTAGTTGGCTTTGTAGTGCCTCTAACAGGCTTTGTGGTGCCCATAGAAGTGCCTTTAGTAGTGCCCTTAGTAGGTGTGGATGTTCATTCTTGCCTTATTTGCAGCGTGCCTGTAATAGGATTTACAGTGCCCATAGTAGTGCCCATAGTAGTGCCCATAGTAGAGCCCTTAGTAGTGCCCTTAGTAGGTGTTGATCTTGATACTCGCCCCGCCCTTCACTAGGAGATGATGCGGTGAGAATATGCATGGGCGAGGCACCATATTTTAGAGGCTGTAGCATTTTCAGCGCCAAAATTTTGCATAAATTCATTTAACAACACTTACAAAAATATACAGGAACATTTAAAGTTGAAATCTTGTAGCATAAACTATGAAAGGCAAGTACGTGCGACATGCGTTTTGAAAATGGTTGGCTTAGAGACGTTCACTCTACTGAATAGTTTTCAAGTAAATGTTTAAAAATTCTTCAGTTTTTTTGGAGTGACGACGTGTAGCGAATCATGGCCGATTTATGGAGTGTCAGTATATCCACCTTGACGACTGAAAGTGTAATAAATCTGAAAGTGTAATAAATCTACATTTTAGATAACTATGAAACAATTTTAAAAATTTCCAAGTGAAGCTATTAAAGACGCTAATTTTCTCCTCTAAGGGTTGGTCACGGCGATAAAATTGACTTTCGATGTTTAGTATCAAATGTGCCTGATCTCCTTAATTAGCATACAATATTTACCATAAAATGTTCCTTACATACTAAATTCACATTCAATTCACCATGTAGCGTGGCTAATATTCTGGATTTGCATCAGACAAGACGCGTTGAACACAAGAGAGAACCTATTAAATTCCATACATCAGATAAGAAACACAACGGAGACCCCGCAAAATTACAAACATCAGATAAGAAACACAACGGAGACCCCGCAAAATTACAAACATCAGATAAGAAACAGAACGGAGACCACGCAAAATTCCATACATAAGGCAAGAAACACAACGGAGACCCCTCAAAATTACGTACATCAGACAAGAAACACAACGGAGACCCCTCAAAATTACGTACATCAGACAAGAAACGCAACGGAGACCCCTCAAAATTACGTACATCACACAAGAAACACAACGGAGACGACGCAAAATTGCATACATCAGACAAGAAACGCAACGGAGACCCCTCAAAATTACGTACATCAGACAAGAAACACAACGAAGACCACGCAAAATTGCATACATCAGACAAGAAACGCAACACAGACCTCACTAAATTTCACTTTGCCCTGCAGCTGTGAAGACGTCATCATCGACTGCGTAATGCAGCACGAATACATTTCCGGCCCTGAGTGCTGTGAGAAGCACTTCACTACAGTCCTCGGCCACTTAGGGTGAGACTTTGCGTGGTAAATCCTCCGGATCTTAACATTTCTCTTGTTGATTTCAATCTTGATTTCCATTTCGCTCTCTTTATGCATTGTTTGCTTTATTGAAGTGATGTACGGGGCTATCCAGGGTAGGATCCTACGTCTTTAATCCTTCACATCTTAATATTTTTGTTGTTATTTTCAATGTTGATCCATCATCTTGATCACTCTGAGCATTGTTTACTTCAATGAAGTGTTAGAAGTGGCCATTCAGGGTTGGATCCTACTTCTTATTTAATCCTCTATATTACATTTCAAACTGCTCATAATTTATGTTTCGTTTATATATTAGCTCACTTAAATCATTGTTTGAATCATTGGTGACGGTTCAACAGGACTTGTCTGTTAAAACCGTGCAGTCGTTTACTCTCGCTGGGTTTCTTCACGGAAAATAAGCAACGAGTTCTCATCAAAAAAAGTTCCTTGGTTATTTCCCTTCCTCCCTTTTAATCTGCTGAAATTTTGGAATACGCACTTGCCTGTAACTCGTGTAAAATACATGTGTGAGGCTCTGTATTGAATGCTCCTGATGAAAAAATCGTTTTGAGTTACCATTCTTTCGTAATGTCATTGTGATCCGTTGCCTCATGAGCGCGGGCACACCGCGCACGGCAGGCACGTTGAGATCGGCCATTTTCTCTCGTGATTTTATAGTTGCTATAATAGCAGCACACGTGCGTAGGCATTGCTGCTTCTCAGTCGCGAAGTTAGTGCATCATTTAGATGAAAAATACGAATAACGTGCCCATTATTTCATTCAAGAAAATTTTAACGTGAGTGAGTGTGAATATAAAGAAAATCAGTGGGTCGACTCACTTCACTCATCGATCTCTAATTCTACCGTTTCTATTGCTTACGATAATTGCGAGCTGATTTATTTAATTTGTGAAGTATGATAAAATATAGATTCTATCCTCTCAGTAAAAAAGTATACATAACTATCTTTGTAAGTAATTACTGTTAGCAAGTTACGAAGTATATTAGTGATATTTATAACATTAATGACGTAAGTGTCACCATTAAAATAATGGTGGTGGAGATGATGATGATGTTGATGATATTGATAATATTTTTAATATTGTTGAACGGGAGGGGGAGCCTAACCACTGGCGGGGACCGATAGGCTGTGGTATGATATGGTAATATTGTTGACATATACTGATAGCAGTAGCTGTAACGTTCACAATAATTACACAAATAGTAGCAACTGTGACGTTATTGATAATAACGATATGGATAGTAAATATCATACCATTGATACTAGCGTTAGTAATATTGGCAGAAATAATTGAAAAAACAATAATAACAACTGTTTTGACAGCAGCAGTCGTAACGTTTATAATAACAATGTCTGTGGTAACAGCAGTAAAGTGAGCAACTAGAAATGTGATAGAAGCAACCGTAACTTTGTTATTTAGAACAACATTGACATAAGTAGTTGTAACGTCAATATCACAACAAAACCACAAACAGCAGCCTTAACTCTGTTATTAAGGACAATATTAACCGTCTTGTAGCCGTAACGTCAATATCAATAATATATAAAACACCAGCCGTAACTTAAACATTAAGAACAACATTGACATACGACCGAGTAACTTAATACATAAAACACCAGCCGTATCTTAAACATTAAGAACAACATTGACATACGACCGAGTAACTTTAACACTAACGTATCAACAATGAAAGTAATTTTAACCCATGGTTCCGGCCATAGGCTCACCTTCCTATCATCGGACGAGATCATGCAGGACAGAGAGACCGTGTCTGCAGGACTGAGCTTGGCGGTTCGAGTCCCCGTGCATGCGCTTGGTGAGTTTTCCATGGATTCAATTCCACATATACCGGCGAGTCATTTTTTTTACCCCTAGAGAAAATAGCATCGTCCCAGCAAACGTATTAACAAGCGTGAACCGCGCCGTGTTTTGGTGTTGCTCGTTTCTGTGTTTTTATTGTAAATGTGGCCATCATGTAGGCCGGATTTGAGGACTCCCGTTCACGTACGTTGTCGGTGTTGAAATAGGTTAGAGATGGAACTCGGTTATTTGTGTTGATGTTTTAAGGTTTTTCTCTGGGTTTTTGATGTTGGTAATTGTTTTATATTAAGTGTTTACCGTACCCACACTAACACATATTACTGTTGAAATCACACAAAAATGAGATACAGGAACACTTGCCACATTTAATCGGATTAATAACAAATTTCATCATCATAGTCACCTTTTTATCATCACACACATACTGTTATCATCCTAAACATACTGTTATCATCCTAAACATACTGTTATCATCCTTATAAGCTTGTTATCATTATGAACAACCTATTATTATTTTACGATGAAAACAAGACATTCGAAAATACGAGGGACGCCTTTTTGAAAACAATGTCGCCCTTCAGAACGATTTTTTTATTTCCCTGACATTCATTGAGTTGCAGAGGCTCATCACGATCATAAATTAAAAATACCTTTTTATAAGCTTGTTCAGCAAGCTCTGTGCACTTACTTTAATTCATAACATAATAGGGCATGGTTCATTCACACACTGTCGCAGACCCATTAACTTTCGTGTTATTTCAACGGTTGAAATGTGAATTACAAGAGAAAAGGAAAACCTGATTTAAAGGATAAACAATTCCCTTTCATTTGATCACATGAGGTTGAAGCCTAGCAATTACAGCTAAGCCCCTTCCAAAAACATTTCTTTTTTCGATATTTCCGGACATTTTTTCCGGGAACTACAACCGTAGCAAGAGTGTCAGGGGTCCTAAGACCTCGCTATAACGTGTAGTCTGGTAGTGATGTTGTTATAATTATTATCGTTGTAACGTTCGAGGTGAATTCGTAGATATTTCGTTGATAAGAATATTAA
Source organism: Orchestia grillus (assembly GCA_014899125.1). Lineage (NCBI taxonomy): Eukaryota > Metazoa > Arthropoda > Malacostraca > Amphipoda > Talitridae > Orchestia > Orchestia grillus. The sequence continues at coordinate 13,644 of VOMN01012935.1, forward strand.
CTTCCCTTGGGTAAAGAATTTGGGCATCATTTTCAAGCGACGTTTGGAAAAAAAACCTGAGCGTGACACCTTTTGAAGCAGCATCTAATGAGGCTTCAAATTTTTTTCTTTATATCAGTAGCATTGGAAGTAAAGTTGAATGATATGTATGGATTACTTACTCTGTTGAATTTACTATCGTGTCTTCTCATATATATGCTTCAATGTGAATGATCCTTTAATATAACATCACATTGTCCGTATGTTTGTAGAATTGATTGTTCTTTCCTTGACTGTCGTCCATATTTGTTCTTTGGTTCGTGTTTTGGCAGGCGTGGAGAGGACGTGTAAGTGGCAGCAGTTGAAACCTCATCGACACTTTTTTGTAATGAATTTTTTGAAAATAATTAGTTTTTCCTTTTCTCATTGTTGTACCGCACCATGACGTGAATGCTGAGCCTGCACGTGACTGGTAAAGTAACTTGTACAGCGATGCATGCTATAACTTAAGAGACCTGGCCTTTAATGGGTGATGGTTTGATTTAAGGAAAAGCGATCTCCGCCCATTTTGCGATGACATCGTCGAGGTTTTTGCATTTGATTCGAGACTCAAAATCGATGGAGTTGAAAAATTTTCTTCAGTGAGAATCTTCGTTTGAAAACTGTGTTGGTGCAATAGGTGGTCTTTGATGGAGGGTGCAGTGTTTTTATATGAGCTGTGTTCATAAATGTCGCGTGAAAAGCTGACTTAGGTTGGAAAGCTTGAACAGATCTTCTTACCCTGTTACACCAATCTACACTTTTTGAAAGATCAAAATGTAGAAGTAATTCGAATTAACTCGTGATCTTTATTCGTAGTCGAAAAATTCGGTATTAGATGTTACGTCAAAAGTTGTTCCCAAGGTAATTCGAAATGAGGTCTATTAATTTTCGGGGTATTAAATTTGAATGGGGTAAAACTTAAGCACTTTAGAGTACGTTTTGACTCAAATGGCGAATTTAAAAACATCGTAATTACTCTTTGTTCAATGGAGAAATTGTCTTCTAAACGATCTGATTCTAAATTCAAAATTATTTTACAACACGTGTCTTTCAGAAAACAAAGATGTGAAGTTGATGGTGCACGAAAATGCTTTCGCAAAGTCAAAAAATAGGTTTCGTTGAAATGAAAATATCCAAGAAAAAGGCATCCAAACAACCAAATTCATTTCACATTATCGACACGCGGAAAAGAAGTTTCAAGAAAGTGAAGTGCGTCTCTAGAAACTGCCTGTAGATTATTTCATCACTTCAACAGCTACGAACCTTCGCTGTGAGCATTTCTGAAGCCCATCTGTTGTACGTCAGAGTTGTGCGACAGCATTTGTTCTCCGAGGACTGAAAGTTTCCATAAGAGCAACATCATGCGAGGATCACAACTGCAATTATCTTTTAAGTCATTGGGAAGGAAAGGACTTCATTCCAACAGTATTGACGCACTGCACTGCGATCGTGCTTAACAAGACTGAGACCGAAGACGGCCAAGCAGATTTATGGGGCAATAACGGGAAGACCAAAGCCTCACCACACAAAGAAAACGCGGACATCTTGAATCGACTTTTTAGCAGTGTTTTTGCACAAGAATCTCTTAAAAACCTACCAGATTTAAATGATGTTTAATTACTGACCGAACGCGTGAGTGATGACATGGATTTGGAGGTTGAGCTCCTTTTTTCAAGGAAGCACTTCCCAATTCCAATAAAATTCGTCTGCGCAGGCGGAAGTCAAACCCAAGCTTCCTCATCCAGTAGCTGAGCCGTCGCCCCGGGCCAGGGAGTCCCAAGTAGGAAGTACGGAGCCCAGACTGCCTAGTATTACCTTGGTATATGGGGCATGTGAGGCTTGCAATTCGCAATCTGATGCGAAATTTTAACGTATGTTGCACTACTGCTGGTGCCAATACTACTGCTGGTGCCAGTACTACTNGCCAGTACTACTGCTAGTGCCAATACTACTGCTGGTGGCAACACTACTGCTGCTGGTGCCAGTACTACTGCTGATGAAAATGCTGGTTTTAAAAACCCCGCAAAATTTCGGAGCAATTTCCTAAGTATGGAAGACTTCATTCTCCAAGACCCATCTATGACACGGCGGGAGGGAGCACAAGGAAGTGTTCACTTTAAGACTCATTTTTTATCAAACCTATAGCAAGTCGGCATGCTTAAAACTTCAACAGAACGCAAATTCTACATAGCAAAGGGAAATTATAAAACAAAGTATGGAACTTTACAATTGAACTTCCTAATACACACTAAAATCATACATGGTATGTGACAAAAATATTCAGTCATATCTCATATTTGTGAAATATTTTTCACGTGATAATTATGGTATTTTCCGGTTAATTTTAATATTTGAATTACTCGTATTGCATTACAGATATTTCACGATAAAATCCACCTGTCCGGCATGAAATTAGACGGTTACAAAGTGATAAACTGTCTTGGATAACAACCCCCTAAAGGACTTCATGCTGAAAGTCAAAGAAGTGTCAGAACATACACGACAGCGAATAGTTCAGCTCCATTCACTAGGAATACCAGAGGGATTTTCATTTAGATTAATGTGCTACACTCTGCAGTTGGTTCAATTATTAATACCGAACAGAGTGATTTTCACTTAGATTAATGTGCTACATTCTACATTTGGTTCAATTATCAATACCGAACGAGTGATTTTCACATTGATTAATGTGCTACACTCTACAGTTGGTTCAATTATTAATACCGAACTGAGCGATTTTCACTTAAATTAATGTGCTACACTGTACAATTGGTTCAATTATTAATACCGAACAGAGGGATTTTCACTTAAATTAATGTGCTACACTCTACAATTGGTTCAATTATTACCAAACAGAGTGATTTTCACTTAGATTAGTGTGCTACACTCTACAGTTGGTTCAATTATTCGTAAGATTTAAATGAGAAATAGAGCTCAGCAGTCAACTTACCAAGGTCAGGTGCGCCACG
>VOMN01012936.1:0-10157 GCA_014899125.1 Orchestia grillus
ATTTTTATCTAAGAAGAACAAAAAAGTTCATTCTAAGCTAACGAATGAACGTGCCATAAGGATTGGCGATGAGTGAGAATGCGTTCATTTGAGTGGCAAATTAAAAAAAAAAATTTCAAGTATTATGATAAAAGGCTTGCTCATTGCAGTACAGATGAAAAATATTCTCCTCGGTGCATTCTAGTAACTGTTAAGTTTGGGGGTTAGAGTGTTATCGATTTTGAAGTAGTTTTATGATATGTACTGGACCCCTTTTTAGGTTACGTAGTAAAGTATATAAATGATCTTGGGCATAAGTCGTTGCTGAAAAATAAAATATTACCCACTCTGAAAAATTCAAATGACCGATCTACAGTTTTTACGTAGTATGAAATTACTCGTCATGCGGCAAGTTTTTAAAATACCATTTTTTGAAGAGAATGTCACTGATGGATTGACCGGCTCAGAGTGTAGACCTTTTACTGAACATAGAATGTCTGGATGACATTGAATAATACATCCAAAGCTAGAAGCGCAAGAATTGTCGGAGATCTGTGGCAGAACTCAAAAAAGAATAATAACATATTTTTTTAAATAATGCATGACTTTGCATTCCCTCCACAACAAAAGATGAGACAGTTTTGTTGAAAGTAGAGAACGGCTTATTGTTTCATATGCAGTGCATTTGAGATTTATTTAACAGTAATGAACTATTTATTTTCCCAGATTTTTAGGAGACATTTACTCAAACCATACGATCAGTTTGAAAGCTTGTTTTAAGTCCATTCATTCACACAATGGCAGAGAGATCGACTGGACAACTGAAAACAACCGGAACTTTGGAAGAGAATAACTATTATAGTTCAGAGTTTTTAAAAAATTTATACCGTATTTCTTGTACTTTTACCTAGATTTGGCTTTGGAGCAGAAATTTTCGTTGGGGCACTTTTCTTGGAAGATTTGGTATCGATATTTTGCAAATAACCTGTATCGATCCGCACGGGTCTTAAAAATCATAATTAAAAACTTTCTTCACGATCAAAAACACAACACCCAAAATAACAGATGGCTTCCGTATAGTCCAAAGAATACACCTCGTGTTCGTGTCAAGGAAACCAATTTTTCTCAACAGGTGATGGTTTTCAGATGTGTCTCCAGTGAGGGCGATATGATGCTTCCGTATTTTTTCAAAAACAGTCATAGAATAAAGTCAGATGGCTACGTAGATTTGCTAAACTCTGTAGTTAAAGCCCTGGATAACAAGGATTGCAAGTGGTACACAATGGGTATGACAGCAGGATTCAACTCCCTGCTATACCACTGGAAAAATTCATAAACGGTTGTGGGAAAAATTTTACGACTTCACCAGGCCCAATGTTTGGTTCCAAACTCCCCAAATTTGAAACCAATAGACCACTATCTATGATACGCGATTGAGAAAGATGTCAATCGCAGTCTTAAAAATACAAAAGTCAGGCTGGTTGACGGAATTAAGGCAGTTCTTGGGACCCTTTGTAAGAAAGCTATAAAATGAGCTTGCTGCAGGCTTTCTAACCTAATCGAGGCTGTAATCGAACTAATGGTTGTTTTTTCGAGTCAAATTTGTTGATATTATTAAAATACCTGTATATATAAAATACCGATTCATGTATTTTTAGCGATACCAAGTATTTTTATCACTCGTAAGATAAACTGTCAAATTTATCCCTAAGACTCTGTTTGAATGCATTTTGTTTATTTTAAAATAAATGCATATTCTTTATCATGCTGACAACTTTGAGCATCCATATTTCTCAAGTTGCCGATAACATGTATGATAAGCTTTTAACATATCTCGAAGTCATCAATGAATTTTTTAAAAATCCATCAAAACGATATTGCCTATTATTTAAAAGTTTCGATTACTATCTGTAGGAAAACGTCTTAGATTTTGATGACTTCCTATCATCATTTTGATAAGTTTACTGGCATGCTTGAATTTTTAAATAAACTACTGTCATCCAAACCAGAATGATCGAAAAAACTCGGAAACTGTTTTATTGCAAACTCATTTTGCATCGATCTCAATTCGCGCAACTTGCCACATCCCTTGAGCCTTCTTTCTGTACTTTTTTGTATGCTGATAGTCAAAAGTAGGTCTTCAATTCAACACATGATAATATAAATTTACTGCACCATATAACCAGGGAAATTATCTCTTCAATGGACCAAGATATTTTTCTGGCCGTCATCTCAGGTTTCCACCAGGCGGCTAGCGCCTTTATTATCAGCGAGGTTCATTTTAGACAATTGTTATAAGCATCATAAAAATTAAAACGTGCTGTCTCATTTCTCACGGTTGATGTTTCACTTTTTTGCGTCAATTTGTTCTGTTTTGGAGTTATAACTAAATATTTTGGATTAATTTTTGTGTCCCGTTTTGTACAGTTGTGCTATCAACGCAAAATTTTATTGAATTCACCGATTTTTTATTTGAATTCAGATTTTTGAATCCGATTGAGTAGTGAATGACTGTTGACCATTTCAAAAAGCGTCAGAATTTTGGAACGCCAAAGTATTTGAAACCCATTTGGAGTCAATGTTTTACTTGAGATTTTCATAAGGAGTAATTACTATGAAGAAAATGAGACGGGAATGTATAACCATTTCTAAAGAAATATATGTTAAGATTTAGGACATTGAGGGTACTTAAAAAATATGAAACACAATAATTATCATATGCTCTGACTTTCTACGCCGACTATAGCTACCAGTACCGCTGCTAAGAATCATACGTAAGAACTAGTGTCTTGAGAAATATTTTTAGCCATCTGATTTCAGAGAAGTAATTCCACATTCTATAGCACACCATAATCTCTCAATGCGACTACGAAAGCATACGATTCGAATGCATGATTCTTGAAGGTTCTTGCGTAGCGAAGAATCGTATAAAATATTAAACTATTACAACGCGCTTTTAATTTCACTCATTCGCTAATTCTAGCCAAATTGATCAGCCATAGCTCAACGTGTTCTTTTAAAAGCACGTGTAAATGTATCTCGAAATCGCTCTTGGCAGCGACGTGAAGCTGCAATGCAGCGGCGAGTGGGCGCCAGAGTGAGGGCAGCAGACCTTGATCTTGTAGGCAGGGGAGCACGAATCGATCTTGGCAGTTTGGAGCTGGGCCAAAACTGCTGCCTGGCGCGCCTGAGCTGCTCGACCCGCTTATTCAAGAGGCCCTGGCGATCTGCCTTTTTGGGGCCGTCCCTGCATTTCTTTGCTGAGTTGCCCACCCTAACTGCCGCCATCCTGGCAACATAGTCGTACGCTGTCGTTTCAGTTTAGGGAAACTTTTTGGGGAATGTTAAGCATGTTTCCGCACGCTCGATGGAATAAGACATTATATGATGCTAATGTTAACTTTAAACTGTGTGGTTTTTAGAGCTCCACGGTTCGTCCTTAGGGTTCCACAATTTTGTCTTGGATCCCATTAATATATCTAGATAGTTCTAGAAAATACTAGCCAGTACTTTTAAAGTTTTAGGTTATAAAATCAAAGTAATCTGTACATCGATTTGTTTCCATCAGCGGAGAGGCACCTCTAAAAGCTCGAAGTTGTAACTCGAATTCACATTCTAATTTAAAATTTGAAAGTAATAATGCACTTTACAAGTGGTTGGATTAATATGAGTAATGTCACCCAAACTACCAGTGATAGATGTGGAGTTGAAATACTCTCTAGCTGTACAATGATGTCATATTATAAGATAATCAATGTAACATTTATTTGGGTAATTTGTATGACAAACATTTTGCAATAGATAAATTTCAAAATCATCAAATATTTTCAGTACCATGGTTTGCTAATGTATCTTTAATACATATTATACGAAATAAGAATGTTTAAAGTACATCTTCAGAGCTGCTTAACACCTTTCTTCGGTGAGGCAGATAAACATAGAGAATTATCCTATTGTAAACCAAGGATGTATCGTCCGAGAATCAAAGTCAAGGAGATCGGTTGCGGACCTACTGAGGGTGAAGCTGCTGCCCCGGTCTCAACACGCTCCCAGCGGGCGCTCGTACACTCCTATCAAGTACAGACAAGATGTGTCGGAGATGACCACAGTTGAGACACTAAACCTTCCACCTAGGTATGTCCATCGTACCTGAGGACGGTTATCCGTGTTCTTCGGACGGAAACTAATTATCGGCAAAATTTTGCCTCCCACTTGACTTTTGGATAAAATGAGCAGAAGTGATCAAGTTTTCTCATTTGTTACAGAAAAAAGTAGAAAATTCATTTTGCTATTTAAAGGATTTCCACAGTTCAATCTCATACCGCGTGGAAAGTTTTTACAAATATGACAAACTTATCCTATTGAAAGTTAGCGTAGTTACCCAGAAAACTTAAAATAGTTCTTCGCAGCGATGATAGTTCTCTGGGGTAATCTAACAGTTTGGTGCAGATTCTCTAAAGGCGACAATATGGCTAGCAGCCGCTCGGAGATCTCGGCAGTAATTGTCTACTGACGATTGAAGGCAGAAAACTCTCCAGAGAACGCGGTCGTTCTCCGCAATAAATTCCTCGGTTGCAGGCGGCTGATGGTCGGTTGTAGATCTCGGCTGTAATTACCCAGATACGAATTCAGGCAGACAACTTTTCTGCGCACTCGGTCGTTCTGTGTGGTAAAATTCCCGGCAACGGTCATGCAGTAAATATGAATAGAAACCTTGGTGGTTAGAGGCTGTTTTGACTAGGTCAAACTCAGACTTAATTTTGAAAAATATAATAAAAATTTAGGTCAGGGATATATGCTTGGATAAAAGTTATGACATACGGACAAACACGTATGCCCACTCACTTGCACACGTGTACACAGAAAGGCAGAGCGCAGGAAAGAAGCGTTGCAACTTTTCAATTGTTCGTTAACCATTTATCAAGTATTAAATTCATTTTCGATGCTAGTGGGAATCGTCCAGGAGAGCTTTGTTCAATTATTTGAAGAAAAAAATTATTTATTGCAAAATTTTATTTAATAACATGTTTAAAAAATATCAAAATTCGATAGCTGTACCTGAAAGACTGACTTCACTGTAGGCGAAGAAAAAGCAAAAAATATATCCAGTTCAGTCACAAAAAATTACCTACATGTCATGTATTCTTGAATTATAAAGTCAGCTTAGAATTGTTATCATCAAGTGCTGTGACTGCCCCAGTGCACGTGGACATATAAACGGGGAAGGGGGTGAGGGTCGGTGATGGGAGAGGGAGGGGACTCGCGCTGGCTTCAGGGCAGCTCAGTCCACGGTCCCAGTTTCACCCCCCTCCCCTCCATCACCCCCCAACTCATGTGCAATGCAGCGGTCACAGCACTTGGAGAGTACCATTCTTAATTCATTTTATAGTATATAAAATATATAATTCGCAGGAAAATCTCTTGGAGCCCCATCTAAATAGTATTTTTTTCCCAGACACTGAAAAATCGCGTACTTTGACTCTGAATCCTTCCCCCTGGCCGTGTAATTTTAACATACAAAAGCACATTTCAATACCTCAGCCCTTGACAACTTAATGAAAAAAACTGAAACAAAAATTTCTCTAATTAAAAGCAATTGCATTCATCATCAATTTTTTTCGATTTTGCCACAAAGTTTTTTCTTTGGAGTTCATTTTTTGCAATGAAACGCTTCTAATGAGGCCAACCTCATTAACCGTGTGTCATAGCTGCTAAGCAGCTGTCGGTTGGACTATGTTCGTTTGTTATGTTAGCGTTGACAAGATGTCTCTCGTCAAATCACGTATCTTTTGCTGTGAGTGATCTCTGTGGTAACAAGAAAGCCAGACCGCCATGCTTTCGTAGCACACTTCCTCTCCTGGTCTCATCACCCGCGGACAGTTGGCAGCTAATTTGGTCGTAGAAGACAGCCATAGGTGACGCCGGCTGAAAAGTAAAAAATATTCAAACTTGTCAAAAAATTCAGGAATTCGTGAATTTGTAAATTATATAAGCTCCTCGGACAAAAAAAAATTCCCCTTCTCCTAATATGACATAGGACCTCCACGAGCAGGAATGATGGCAGTAATTTTGCACGGCATTAAGTCTAAAAGTCTCCTAATGTACCTAAATTACTCTTGCACAAACTGATCACGTAATGCGGCCACATTTCGTGGACGATCGCCTCTGCTTCTAACCTAGGGCTCTAGAAAATCCTACAAATTTTCTATCAGGCTAGTGCCTGGGAACTTAACTGGCCAATCTAAATGCCTGACATGCCTTGAATGACTGTCATGCTAATTCTTTGCAGTTCCAGTCCAATGCACCCGAAAGTTGTTATCCTGAAAAATAAGCAAAACAACCTATTTTCTTCATTCAGGTGTTGCGCAAATTGCAAAACTTGGTTATCTAGAAGCTCAATGTTGCCATACTGATTCAGTTTAACGGATATGTCAACTGAATGACCTGCTGTTCTGTAGTTGAAACAGGCCCAGATCATGTGAAGCCCTCCAGCGCCTGCATGCAGCGCCGTACAGAAATTAGGTGAAAATTTTGACAATGCTGGCTGGCTTCCGACTGAAATCATCGTTTTCTCCGTCCTATTTAGCTTCGAGTTGGAACAATCGGAAAAAAAAATTTCATGAGGCACGGATCAAGTGGTGGACGACATGTTTGAATATTTTATGGTGTAATATTCTTCATAAAATTTTTCACGTAGTAGGGAAGTTACAAAAAAGTAACAATCGTTATTATTAGTTTACAGCCCATCGACCCAACAAATACTGCAGATTTCTTTTTTTCGTAACGCCTGTAGCCAAAATTAGTCGCGCGTGCGTTACTGCATACATAACAAGTGCGATTCTTTTTGTGATTTCCAAATTTGCGACTAATTTGGTGATCAGTATTCTCCTCTGTAGTTATTCTACACATATGAAATAGGTGAGTCATTTCCCTATGCGTGTTTCAAAAGTTACCTACCTTTCTTTTAATTGCGCGTAAAATTTTAGGAAGAATAAATAAAACATGAGGAATTCTTAGCCCTCAACTTACGATACGAAAGTCTAATTTAAATGTAAACGTATTGATTAGGCAGGAAGCCTTATCTAAATTATTGGCTTTTGCGCTGAATGTATTAGAGAATGCATACAAATTAGCGTTATGTTCCCGATTCACTTTTACACATTACAAATACAAGATTTTCAATGATTTTCGTAACAACAATTTTATCCCACATTTGTTCAACAAAACCAGCTAGACTAATACATCAAACAGAACTAATTACTAAACGGATCGTCATTGCATATTAACACCATTAACTCACTGTAGTTTCCATTGGCATAAATGACTAGCTGAAAACGTTTTAAAAATTACCTATACAAGTCACGAGTAGCTTCTTGTAAGAAATTGCCCATTCGTTCGTAATTTTAACTACCAGTGCTGTAATTTTTTAAGATGTGTTGCGAAAACCTCACTTTAAGGTATGAACCAGACACTGCGACGGACGGGATTCTTATTTCGGGACGAATGAGGCAGTTCTTCCCTTGATATGAGGTGAGGAGCACTGGCTGCCAGCCACTCCACAGGTCACTCGGCTCCATGTGTTGACTGAACAACATGACGACGCGAGCGGGATTTTTTGAATCAATATTTAAGACTAGTGTAAACACTTGATATACGTGGTTTCATCGTGTTTTCATTACCATTGGGATTCAGTAACAAATTTCTTCCACAGCTTTATTGCGAGAATACGGCATTTCCAAATATAAAACACTAAAAGTCTTTGATGCTCACAAATATTGAATTATAATATAAACGAAGAGTCCAACATTGACAACTTCCTCAAAATACTGCATCGGGTGCCCGAGTTATATTTCAGAGCTGATATCGGATTCATCTAGAACGAAAAACGCTTTTCTTACTCTCGGTTATATCACAATACTAAACGTGAGATAGGGTGGTTTTTTGGAATGCTTCACACTAATAATGTATCTCCCATGAATCGATCCACTTGATTATTCGACAACATCCGTGAACAAATATCCTTATCGATCAAATGTTTTACACGATTACCTTAAATCCGACTGAATATCATTCTATGCATAAAACCAACATCAATGCAGCTAATGCTGACTTAAAATCAATTGCCAGCCATAAACGCCTCATCAAACTTTTAGTAAGTCCCTTTCAAGACGCTCCTAGTAATTTCCACACGACAAACGCAGCATAGCTCTCAGCGGCGTAGGCGGTCCTCTCCTCCAGTGTGCCAGAAGAGCTCCGTACGCTGAAGTACCGAAGTAGTCCAGCTCTACTCCTAGAATTCTAGGACCACTCAACGCCACCTGTGTCTACAAGGGGCTTCCAGATCGCTGGTTATATAGTCGAGGGTAGTTTAGTGTTGCGGTGCCCAAGAGAAAACGTCTGTTTGCTCACAGATGGTTTGAGGGGAGAAACTGAGCTCCGAATGAAATTCCTGTGCGTAGAACGTTTCCGGAAATCAAGTACCCTATAAAAGCGATTTTCCGTGAATGATGCTCTTACTCTCTTAGGGTGAGGCATGATGAACAAAAGTATTTCTTCGTGGTCAAGGTGTAAAATGTTCGGCACAAAATAGCCCACGCCCTGAGATGTATTTTTATTTCTGCTCTTTTGAGGCTACCTAAGTCATATCGTATTGAATTCGGGCTTTTGTATTTGTGATATTCAATTTTGGGAGGAGATTTATAAGCGACGCGGAATCTCGGAATATTTTCAATAAGATAAATGAATTTTAAAAATTTATAATTGATCGTATGTCAAGGAGATTTGAACTTATATGCTCCTCTTCTTACAAACAACACGCTGTTGTATAAAAGTTAGCAAAATAACAAGTGACTATGTTTTAGTCAGGTTTCGATGCAATTTTCTCATTCACCTATCGTTTCCACGTTTTCCTCACCGATAAAGAATCAGCAGTTCGAAGTAAACTCAATTTCCTGAATTCAAAATTCGAATGAAATATTTATATAGATTTTCTCAGAAGTTCAGTTATGATCTCCATTTACCATCGAGAATCCATTAGTTTACATTTGGCTACAATTTCGATAGAAAATCAGCTGCAGTTGCGGTTTCTTTATTCTCATTTAATGCAGTTAGAGAATAAGGAAACGTAAAAAAGACCACATTAAATCAGTTGCTAATAGACAATAAGTAATTAACTGCAATCGCTTTTTCATCACAGCCTCATTAGCTTAAACTTTTGCTGGTGTGGCGCACTGGTCATAGAGCTAAATTCACAATGGCGCAGTAGAGACTAAAATGAGCTGGCGCGTCTAGAAAATCTCCATACTGTGTTGATGTACTAATTCCCTAACTGATGTGCAGTGGAGGAAGACTTAACAAGACGGATTTCATGTTTGAGTGTATTTCTTCGATATCTTTCCTCACTCGGTAAAGGAGTCTATTAGATTATTTCAACTTCAATATATACTGCTAGATCGGCAGGCGAGCTAAAACTTCATAACGTTAGAATGATTTACTGCGAAAAATAAATGTTACACGAATTCATTTTTTTAGTAATTAGAGGGAAAGTTAATAGTAACTCTCATTTATCATTCGGGTTATTTTTATGTCTTTATTGAGGAAATATTTTTCTTGAATCAATACGAAAACTTTCTATCGCGCTATTGATGTTGAACGGGAATTCGAACCGGTGCTAAATATGTGAACTCCTCAGGAGACATACGATAGGCTATAGGCAGTAGGATCGGGTTAGTTAGGATTGTCTTTGCTATGCTATGGAGACTATGATCCCCCAGGGGAACATTGTTAGATTACCTCAGCTTTAGCTAGGCCTTCGGGACTTTTATCTTTCATGCCCACTTTGCTTTTTCTTATCTTCATGCCTTCTTCACTAATGATTTCTTATCTTTTTTCCTTTTCCTTCTTAACATGCAGTTTTTATACGCAGGGGATCTTGTGTTTGAACATTCCTCGTACATAGGTTTTCCGTTCTCCTACAACCATACTTACTGATCCTTTCTCTTTCGATGCGAGATAGTCTGAGTTACTGCCGCGCTGGTATCCTTAAACATACAGCATTTGCATCATCCCTATCAAAAATCGATTGGTGTACTGTGTGAAGTAAGAAATATATTGCCAATTGATGCACTAAAAGTTTTGTATCATTCACTTATTCACCCGTTTCTTCAATATGGAGTAGA
>VOMN01012939.1:0-12147 GCA_014899125.1 Orchestia grillus
CCTGCAAACAGACGTACGATCCAATTACTTTAGCTCATTAACCACGAGTAATTCCATCTTGAAACAATAATGAGATCAAATGAGAAGTGACATAGCGAGCTAGACTCAAGAGGAACTCTACTTGTGGGCCCGAACAAGCCGCTGTGGTTCCAGGGTGACCTACTCGGAGTCAGATGAGGATTTTGTTTTAGGGTAGACTTGTACAAAAATAATGAAAATTAAAAAAAAACAAGGACTCAAGATCATATATGTATAAACAGGTGACAAAGGGTATCTTGACTCAAAAGGTGACTCAACCCTGGAATGGTAATCTCGAAGATCCCATATCCTGTAGTATAATTTTACATTATTTTCCTACGGCCTTACGACCAAGAGTCTCTCCTTCACGAAACCTTAGGTTTAGGATTGCCATTCATCCGGGAGTTGAGATTAGGAGCTGTGGTTAGCCGTCTCGACGACAGCGAGTCTCGCATGCAGGAGATAAGAAATGATACCTGTATTGGGTGTACCTGTATTAGGTGTACCTGTATTGGGTGTACCTGTATTGGGTGTACCTGTATTGGGTGTACCTTTATTGGGTGTACCTGTATTGCGTGTTTAATGAATATCGTGTAATTTGATTCCTGGGTTCATAATGGACAACATTAGCGTCTTTATTCGTTACACGGCTTAACAATGTTTAATGAATGCTTTATGAGAAGTTCCAGTGTAGTAACACTTTCTTGCGACCTCCTGTCAGGTCTGAAAACACAACAGCATATGCCATTTCGTTCGTTTCCTCCTGCATCAAGATGCCGTATTTTAAATCAAACATCCACGGAAAGAAATATAGCTCATGTATCCCAGTTAACGCTCCCAATTCACTTAACTTAAATTGTTAGGCTGTAATTTGGGTAAAAATTTCATAACTGTATTCTCGCATTTTCAGCTCACTGTGTTCCGTTGGCGGTCTCAAGCGACAGTCGAAAAGTCACGTCATGTTCCTCGACTCATGACGTCCCCCTCGATTTTCAGAGAGAAATAAATAGAGAGACACCTAGCCTACATTAAGAGAATATTACTTAGCAAAAAAAATCCTGATTAGAAAGAATAAATTTACCTCATTGGGCTAAAACCAAGCTCAGCAAAAATGTATTAAAACATAAAAAGTGTCCGGGACCCTTATACTAAAACTCAGTCCCCAGATAGTGCATATGAGTTAGATGGTTCATTATTATTTATTGTCAGCTTCATACATATAGGTGTATTCCTTGTATGGTATACAAGTATGCGAATGCGTAGGTCCGATTTTGAAAGGGGACTGCGTGTGTTGCGTTACACGAATGTCTGATTTTAGAATGCGCGCCATGTGATGAAGTGTGGGCATCAATGCTATGTCCTCGACTTCATTTGTGAGAGAGACAATGCATCGATGTTGTGATGCGATGTGACGTCATCTTGGATTGTTTATGTCGCTATTTGATGATAGAGGAAAGCGTGCCTCTCTCGAGGTTTCGCGGAGGCCCATAAAGATTCCAAAAGAACAAGTTGAAATAAGCTCACGCACTTTTGAATTTTTATTCAATTTCGTATACTTAATATCACTAAACATGCGCAACATATTCTTAGTTACTGTGATATTGAAATACAGGTATCATCATTTCTAACCTATCTTGTTGTTAAAAGGAAGGATTATGAAAGGGCCAAAAGGTTGAGAAACGCTAGCATAGCCTTTGATACCTTTGAGATGTTTGGGCCTTCACGCCCGAGCCACACTGGGGTGCCGCCGCTTGACATAGGGCTAGGCTAGCGGCACCAAAGTATACCAGTAGTTTCGTTCCTGTTGCAATGTTCTATTTGTACCGTGCGTACGGGTTCTCGCACAGTATTTGCACAGTACGTACACGTTCTCGCACAGTATTTGCACAGTACGTATGCATTCTCGCACAGTAATTGCACAGTACGTACACGTTCTCGTAGAGTATTTGCACAGTACGTATGCGTTCTCGCACAGTATTTGCACAGTACGCATGCGTTCTCGCACAGTATTTGCACAGTACGTACACGTTCTCGTAGAGTATGTGTGGGGAGTGCCTCCCCTGCTGCTGGGGTTCCACGTTGCCGTAGACTGGCTCCTCTACCTCCTCGGCACTGGGGCTGGGGGGTTGGGCTGTGATTTGTCTGGAGATGATGGAGGCACAGAGAAAATGTTAAGCCGGTTTAAAATTAGCTGTGCTTTGTTCTAATTTCTTCCCTGTGGAAGAGAAAAACAAGCGGGACCGTGCCTACAATGGGTGATTTGAAGATGAATTTTGGGTGGTCAAAGGAGCGTAATTTAACACTGAGTTTTTCAATTTATTGGGGCCTAAAGTTATCTTGATGCAAGCCTGAATATCACAATAAGTTTTTCTGAATAAGATCTTGTGCTCAAGCTACAATCCTTTAACGAAATGGCGAAAGAGTTTCTCATTTTTTCTTTGTAGTTTCAATTCTACTCTAAAAATTTGGATTTCGATAAAGTAAAATTTAGAATACGCGAATTCTGGAAATTTTTCTCGTACGTAGTTACCATGTACCATTTATTTAGCGAACAAAGAATTCAAATAGATGCACAAAGATCTCTAACATACTTTTTAGTTTTCCTTGGAATGAGGCACACGTAGAACCCCGAGGCATTTTCCTTATTTAAGAGAATAGTCTTGCTGTGAAAGGGCGAGATTATATCGAGCAAGGGATCTCTCAGACCCTCGCATTCGTATGTGAATTCTAATCTGAGTAAGTTAAACCACCGCATCAAATATTGTAGACATCCTCAAGGTGTATCACTGTTGGCATACTCATAGTTACCATGCCGTCACATGACTGAAAAGAGTGAGCCACAAATCATTCATGACCCACATTTGAGTGAGAGTTTTATGACAAGCGCATGCCACATGTGTGCCGAAAATACATTGTATTTCCTCTCAGGGTGATAATTAAAAAAACAATTTCAGTGAAAAGTTGACTCGGTGAAAATGGTTTTTATATTCAGGTGAAGGCTCCACAACTCATCGCACGACAGCATTTGAAACATTTTGAGATATTGGAAAAGTTTGCTTACCACAAGAAATTATATTTGACTTTGTACTGCCATGGATAAGGAATTACAAATAATGAAATAGACCCAGAATAGATACTATTCACGAGCCTACTACATCTCCCACTATAGCCGAGAATGTAACTAAATAGATAATAGATAGCTATTATACATTCTACTCAACACAACACATAGTATATAGATTATTAGGAGCTTACCTCACTTCCCTAGTGCGCACTGCAATAACTAATTCACGGATCAGACGGTACACAGAAATGGGAAAGGATGAGAGTAAGCAGAAACTAGAATAACACAGGTCAGATACAGATTAGCAGAATAGAGTTAGGTTAGTAGTAGGATACTCATCTGAACCTGTATGATAGGTATATATACACAGCCCCTGTACCTACTCCGTACTAGGTGAGAGACCACCATAGACTGACTATCTCCCGGGAATCTCCAAAGGAGCCCCCATGAAAGCCGGCGATGTTACCAGATTTATTGATTAAATCTAAAGCACTTTTAGAACTATTCTCAATGTATTACAGAGTCCAAAAAAGTTGCTGAGCATCCAGGGCCACCAATGTTGAGAAAATATGTGTATAGGTTGAAATATAGTAAAATATGTAGTAAGCGAATACATCCCAGCCATGAGACAGTGAACACAACTGTTCTAATGAGTGTGGCTTCAGAGTATTCTTCCTTTCCACCCACATTCTTTTATTCTACCCACATTCTCTTATCCAATATAACTTCCTTTAGTCCACTTACCTTTATTACTTCACCCACCATCTTTCGTTCTATTTTTACGTTCTTTCTTCCCGCTAAACGATTATTCTAACCTTCATTTTATTTTATTAACTCACATTTGGGGGTAGCTTGTAGGGGGCGGGGGTGGGAGGTGCGATGGCACCTGCGTCCAGACAAGCGGAAATAGTAAGAGGCTTGTCGCTCCACTTACTTACTTAGAGCGTTTCAAACCATCACAAACACAGCTCGAGTTACACGTAAGAAAGTTTTCGTTTAATTGAAGTAAGCCTCTGGTATTTTGCAAAGTATTAATTTGAGAAAAAACGGATGTAAGGTCCGTGTACCCCTAGATCATATTCAAGTCAAGGTCAGAGAAGACATGTTATTTCTTGTTCATTAACCGAAAACATTGAATGAAAACACATAAATTACTATATAACCTCCACAATCAACTCGCCAGATGACATTGAGCTTACGTGGGTAGTACAGAGCGATTCAAATTCTCTTTAATTTATGAGCATTGATCGGGTTTCTATTTTCCTGAAAACTATTTGGCGGTGTTTATTATAATCCCTGGTTTCTTATTTGTATTATTGAAGGCACTAAGATATCTGCTCTACTTCTGCGACTGTGGATTTGTAACATGCAAAATTTCTGACATGCTCATATCGTGAGAAGTCAAAAATGTAAAATTCAAGCAAAGTTAAGCCTCTCAGTTCTCTGTCAGAAATAATTTGTACAGAAAACTTTGTATGGATAAACTAAATCATTTGCTTTAATCGAAGCACTAACTTTTCTTGCTCTTTTTTAGGGAGAGGGGGAAAGTCAAAAGAAACATATCGTTTATCGCGCTTGCAGCACATAGGCCACAATTCTTCTTTTGTTCAACCAGGGTGGCCAAATTTGTAAAATTAGGCGTGACAAATCAGGATGAAATTTAAGGTTAAAATTTCTAATTCCCCGGCTGGTAGTTAGCGTGATGCGCAGGTGGTCCACAAAGCTTGATAAATCGTCAAGAAAGAAAGAAAGAAAGAAAGAAAAAAAAATAGTTTATTCCGAAACAGTAAAACGCTGTTGAACGAATGATTTTATTTCTAATGAACACTGTGAAAACTAATCAGCCGTTGAAACAATGCGTTCGGTTGTGCTCGAGTAAAATTTTGAGTGCGTTTTTGTAATTTCCGTGCATGGAAATGTACGTACATCAGACACAAATGAAAGCTGGAAAGAACTACGTGCGTAGGCCCTAATATCAAAAAAGACCGAAAAATTTAAATGAAGTTCATAACTGCAAGAACACCTGAAAAATGTTAGAAATAAAAGAGAGTGTCAAATGGTGCTCCAACGATACCCTATTCTTGGTTTGGAGGTCGTCTTAATTTCAAGTGTCGACGCCAAATCAACGTGCAATGAAGGCAGCGTAGGCTTGTTCGTGACGTCAACATAGGCCTGTCCGCGACGTAAAAGAGCGAAACAGAAATTGTGTTTCTGTGCAGACGGCGTCTTGAAGCATCAAAATATGACAACTCTTTCTTTGTTCTTCTCCCTTCAACTGCAACTCGAAAAATAGAAAACTATATTATTGATCAAATGATCACCTCACATGCGATCAGGTCCCTCATCATTGTACTGAGGGTAATGCGCTTTACTTAATCCTTTATATTTTCCTCTACGCACTTCATCATCACATCACCATTTACTTCATCATCAAAGTCATTTTTATTTCATTTGTTACTTCTGCATTTACTTCATGATGTTCAATAATACATCCTTCATTGGTACGCCTCCATTTAAATCTTTACCTACAATACTATTTTCTGCATATCCTACATCACCATTTACTCCATGACCTACATTGCGTAAACCACACTTTACATCATTGCCTTAACCGAGGCACTTAGAAACACACGGCACCAAGCCCCATTTTTTAATTAAAAACGTCAGAAAATGACTTTCAAGCTTCGAGATACAATCAGAGCGGCGTTGAGATCAGAGTCATCTCAACTTACGTTGACTTTCGACTATTTTGTGACCATCTTCCTGCAACTGCATCTCACTCTTCAGGCAGAGGAAGGTTTGGGGATGATAGTGACATTCATTACTCGTTTTCGCCGTCCACGGAGGTCGGTACCGAAGGGTCTGGGGACCTCATATGCACAGGGCTTCCGTTCCTGCCACTAGGCACCTAGCCATCGGCTCGAAATATTCAGAACTATAGACTACAAAGACGCCACCTCAGCGCAAGCACCAGACAATCACAGAAGTGCTAACACAAATTCACTTTAGAATTATATTGACTTATAAATGGGTGCAATCTACACTCAAACACTCGATTGCAGACATACATTTTAATAACCTTATAAACTTGCGTAACCATATCTCCGTCGCTACGATTCTATGGCCACAACTTCTTCACCACAATTCCATCACTTCAACTCCGTCACCCAACGCCATCACCACGACTCCATCACCACAACCATATCACCACAACGCCATTTCTACAACTCCATCACAACTGCATCACCACAACTCAATCACTAGAACTCTATCTCCATAACGCTATCATCACAACTCGATCACTACAACTCCATCACATAACTAAATTATCCCAATTTTATCACGGAACTCCAACGCAACTCCATCACCACCACAACCATAACTGCATCACCACCACAACCATAACTACACCGCCACTGCAATCATAACTACACCACCACTACAACTATAACTGCACCACTACCACAACCATAACTGCACCACAACCATAACTGTACCACTATCACAATCACAAATGCACCACTACCACAACCATAACTGCACCACTACCACAACCATAACTGTACCACAACCATAACTGCACCAGTACTACAACCATAAATGCACCACTACCACAGCCATAATTGTACCACTACCACAACCATAATTGCACCACTACTACAACCATAAATGCACCACTACTGCAACCATAACTGCACCACTACCGCAACCATAACTGTACCACTACCACAACCATAACTGGACCACTACTACAACCATAACTGCACCACTACCACAACCATAACTGCACCACTTCCACAATCATAACTGCACCACTACAACAACCATAAGTGCACCACTACCACAACCATAACTGCACCACCACCACCACGTTCAGCAACAGTTGTAGCGTATCCACGACTGTGGAGAGCGTGCAACACCGGATGAAGGCAAGACGGAGTGCCGTGCGCTGCATCCTGTTTTCTAGGGACTTTATCGGTCTCAGCACTGCGTTTACAATGAATTATACACGAGAGACACATGTATTTTCAAATGCCCTGCGTCGCTCCCAACATATTCCTTTCTTTAGAGGCTTCTTGATCCCTCCAGCGACTGTGAGTGAGATTTTGGATGTGTTCAATGATGCACGAGAAATAGACTCAGTTCTGTTGGAGTCTGAGCAGAGGCGCTGTCACTATTCGAATTTAATCATGGCGGAGCCCAAGGGATGTTCTAGTGACAGGGAGGGCAGATCTCGCTGCTGGGAACACAATAAGTTAATGAGCTTTCGAAGGCTCTCCAAAACAGGATGGGCTTTCGAGAATTTTTCGATCCAATTTCATGCAGTTTTGGTCAATTTTTGACAATACTCCAAGGTTGTATGATGAGGTGTCGAGAATTTTTAAATTACTTGAAAGAAAATTCTTGTTTTGAGAATTATCTGACGGTACTCCAAAATCAAACGACGGTTCGTAATTTTTTTTTGTGGCAATACGTTGACAAATTTTTCGCTGGTGCTTCAAAGAACATGGAGGCTTCGATAATTTTTGATGGTACATCACGGAAACTGGCGTCTCGAATAATTTCAGTAGTTCGAGTCCCTGACAATGATGCTCTGTCTTCGATGATTTGCGCTTGTGAAGAATGTTGTCAGCTGTAACATTTTCTGTATATCGACAGCTCTTAAAAACACAATAAAGTTCGCTTGTGATCATACGTTCCATGAATGAGGGCTCCCTTTGTCGGTCCATTTTTCAACAACGTAAATGACTAACGTAAGCACATGCATGTGCCTCCATCGTGCAACGGCATGGGCGAATGTCACCATGCGAATTCAGACCACGCCAAGCAACATTATATATTTTTTTGGCAAACTAGACATAATTTCCGACATTGAAGAACAGTGGCAAAGTATTTGTTAAATAGGCGGGCATTATACTTTATAAATTTTTGCCTTATTTTTATGGGATTCCAATACATTTTTTAGATTTTAGTGAACATAGGGAACACACCAGGTCATCGTATACAGTCCAATTAATTATAAATATTTTAATGAACACTAGAAAACATACCAGATCATCGTATAAAGTCCAACTAATTATATGAATGTTAGTGAACATTATGGAACATACCAGATCATCGTAGTTAGGAATGTCCGTTGGAGGTGGAGGAAGATATCCTGGGGAAAAAAATATTTTTTTTTATGTTTCATGATATTCCTTGCTAGTCTCTTTTTATTTTTTCATTTGAAGTCTCATCTTAAAAATAAGGTATATGTGGGGATAAAAACACCTTCATTAAAAGGTGTTTTTATATGCATTATTTGCTTCTCGACTCTAAAAGCAAATGGACTGCAAAAACAAACCGTGCAAGTTCAAGGCTGTGACTATTTTGGGGAATCAACTATTTATTTCGTGTTAGTAACTATTTATTTTCGTGTTAGGAACTATTTATTTCGTGTTAGTAACTATTTATTTTCGTGTAAGGAACTATTTATTTCGTATTAGTAACTATTTATTTTTGTGTTAGTAACTATTTTGTCGTATTAGTAACTCTTTATTTTTGTGTTGGTAACAATTTATTATTCTGTTAGTAACTATTTATTTTCACATTAGAGATTGATTCAGGTAACACAATTCTACAAATTTCCAAGTGATGCGATTAATATTTATTATCAATCAATTAATCCAACCCATACACAATCTCACTATAAACGAATCTCTCTGTAGAATTTCCAAACAGTCTTTCTATGAATGAATACAATCTTCATGAATAAAATCTACTGCCACAACCCTTTGCGTTCTAAACATATATAAAGTCTCGGAAACTTGCTGGCAACATCACTATGTAGATTAAATTTAATTTAGAGTGTGTCAATATTTCAATTATCAATTTCGATTATTTGTGGGCTTAGTCCGGTGCCGACCGTCGACATTCCTTTGTTTGGTGTTCCCCGGCAGTCGGGAGCTATGCTTGCGAACGTGTTTAAAAAATAACCAATATTGAAGAAATGAAAAACCAATTGATCTTTCAACATTACTTTTCTTATGGTTCTAATTATGTTTAGAACTACCCCAAGATACTTAGTTCCCCAGCTGAAAAAATCTGAATGTAAAATAATACACTTCAAAAATTACCTCCAGACTTAATGTCACGGGGGTACTCAATAGGTTAATGAGTTAACGGTGCTCAGCAGGTGAACGGTAACGGCTAATGATACTCAATGGGTTGAAAAATACGACTCAGCTTGACTCACTTGGAGGAATCGGAGACGCTGGAATCTGATGAGTCTTCCAGTTACGCTTGGAAGTCCCACGGCCTCTGTACCTGACGGCGAGCGAGACCGGCACCGGCGGCTGGAACACGGGATTCCAGGTGTCGTAAGCATGAGAGACAGCCTTTCCATGCACACGTCTTGTATCAAATGTCATGTGACATAATACACGTTATTCAGGAAGTACATGTTGTCTATACAGTGTACAGGTTGTCTGCACCGTGTACAGGTTGTCTGCACAGTGTACATGTCTATACAGTGTACAGGTTGTCTGCACAGTGTGCAGGATGTCTAGAAAGTGTACAGGTTGTCTGCACAGAGTGCAGGTTGTCTGCACAGTGTACAGGTTGTCTGCACAGTGAACAGGTTGTCTATGCAGTGCACAGGTTGTCTGCACAGTGTGCAGGTTGTCTGCACAGTGTACAGGTTGTCTGCGCAGTGTGCAGGTTGTCTGCACAGTGTACTGGTTGTCTGCGCAGTGTGCAGGTTGTCTGCGCAGTGTGCAGGTTGTCTGCGCAGTGTGCAGGTTGTCTGCACAGTGTACAGGTTGTCGGAAAAGCTGAGAAAATGGACATGAGAAATATGTCATCCATTGAACATCTAGCATCGACAGTCACGAGACATTTCAAAAGGAGTTGGCAAAACAGAAAAAAGTTTGTTAGAAATAGGTCAGCCATGCGAATGAAATATCATTTGAGTACTAAAATTGGATTCCAGACTTCAATTCATGTACAGTGATAACTAGAAAAAATTTGAATCAGTAAATTTACAAATCTAAGTGAAAGAAGCATGTTATATATTGGACGTATAGCATCAGATATCTTAAAACGAACTGCATTACTGTGAGCGGGTGAATTTATGTGTGTAGCGTTTCATTTTTCCTATAACTTAGGATGTAAAATTGTGTTTTAAATCTCTGTAGACTTTAAGCAAAACGAGTCAAGCGTTAGAGATACTTATGGTTCTCACGTTACGTTCCACGTAGCCATTTTTTGCAAGCTTGCGGGCATCGGATTTCCAACTTTATAAACAATTTCAACAAATTTAATGACTGCAACAAAACAAGGCATAAAACTGACGATTGAGTGAGCCTTAGCAAGGCGGTCAAAGAGCGCCAATGAATCGACCTCCGAGAGCTCATTAGTCACGATTGGTTTTGAGTAACTGCACTGAGGTAGAAGCCGCAAACAATTGAGCAGTGCCAAAATTAAGCCTTTTCTTGAAAAAAATAATTCTAGCCGTTGCAATCTACGTGAGAATAAAAAATAGAAATGCTCTCCGATAACGATAATTAAACAGTTAATGAAGTCAAGTAAGGATTACTAATGTTTATAAAATATTATAAAAATTTAACGCTTCGAAGAACGCTAGATACATCTACCAGGTTTCATAAAGAATGTTCACGTCTCCGAATCGCTATTCATCATCTATTACAACACATTACACGTGAATTTGTTAGTTACCTGGTGTGTAACAGTAATCATTTCTTATTAATACATCATTCGGTCAAATTAGTAAGCTGGTTAAAAATACATCATTAAAGAAGTGTGGGGGAAGACGCACCTTCGACACCTCCCCCATCTCGACGTCGGTCGCCTCAGCGCTGTCCACCGCCGCCGCCTTGTTGTCCACCCCAGTGTATTCTGCGACGAAAGTTTCTGTCTAGTGTCGTTGTTTTTGTCTATTACATTACTATTACGTGACATTGCTCTTAATTTTGTTAGGTTGTTATTATTAGGTTTTCTCACATGAAATGTCGCATTTGAAAATGAAAGAAAATAATTCTCGTACAGGGTTCATTTGAATCAAAATACGATCTTTCATTCTCTACGACCTTTGCCCGATGTTCTTCCAAAGCATATATTCAATCTTCAAGGAACTTGCCATATTTCTCTGGAATAAATTGTTCAAATACCTCAACTACAATTTCCTTATATGGAAATATTTTATTTCGAATAAAAATGTTGAAATGATTGAATTAATGATAATCAGTGGGAGAGATATCAGGAAAATGGGGAAGATGAGGCAAATTTCATAATTCAGATTTTGTAGCTTGTCGACCGTACTTCTAAAGAGGGGGTCATGCATTATCGTGAAGTAAATTTGACCCATATCTATTTCCCAGTCTTGGATACTTCTTTTTTAATTATTCATGCACTCCATCAATGTCTTGACAATAAGATGCTGCTGTTATGGTGACACCTTGTTGCAGAAATGAAACATGGATGATTCCCTGTACAAATCTCCAAACAATGACCATTAATTTTTTCAGGTGCAATGGTGGTCCCTTTTGAGTCTAACCGCTGCCAGGTTCTTTTACGATTTTCGAAGAGTATTCATTTCTCATCCCATGTAATGATTCGATTCAAAAATTGATCTCTTCCGAGCCGAATAGTTTATAAAGGAAGCTACTGTAATATGACATTTAATATGAGACAACCTCATATCATTTGTGTAAGCAGGTCACGTTGTTATCATTTATTATTATTATTAATATTATTAATAATATGATAATTGTTATTGCTCCTACTTTTGTTTCATTACCTTATAATTCTTATTTTTGTAAATTATTTTCATCACTACCTTGTACATTATATTATAATTTAGTCCCCTATTTTATCCTGGTAAAATTATTTTTTATTCGCTTCACCCATGAATTTTGAGCCGGACAACAAGAAATTTTTTTCTATAAAGCGCAGTGTCCAGGCACTACCAACTGCACCAAATTTTAGTTCCATTCACACACTCTCAACTCTGGCGTACGTTGTTTCGTGCTCCCAAATCTGGGGGGCATTGTTGTTTCGTGCTCCCA
>VOMN01012940.1:0-31680 GCA_014899125.1 Orchestia grillus
TGTCTGCCAGTGAGGCATCGTTCGCCCCGTCGCTCTCGTGAGCACTTCTCTGAGCTCCTCATCAGGACTCGCTCCCGTGCTGGAAAGTTGGTTCCTCAATCTGAATGAGTTTTTGCTCTCCACAAGATGGTCTTCATTCCCAGTGTGAGTCGTACCGGAACAGCAGTTAATGCGCATACTGCATTGTGCAGTAGCGATAATGTACCGTAAATGCGAAGTTTCTATATACTATTTATTAATGGAAATGGGCTTTTTTGTAAAGAGAATTAAAAATTTACAAACTATGCTATGAGCAGATCACTAGGGGAAGAAGTAGAATTTATACAATATGCACAAATGTATTACGTATCCATTATCATCCCACTATCTCACTATATTATAATAGCCTAGTGTTGCTTGGTTGGTTAGTCCGTCCGTCTCTATATCACACTCCTAAGGATTTAGATAGAAAAATATTCCCGGGTCCGTATTCCTAACTAATCAACGAAATTGTCAGAGAAGGCAGTCCGTATCGGTGATACTGAAAACATTATTTCTTCTCAGATTTGCCGTAAATAAGAGGGCATGTTAAGAAATTGAAAATTAAAAATTAGAATTGAAATTAAAATTAAAAATTAAAAAATTAAAATTAGAGCAATTTTAAAAATCATTCCTCCCTCTATTTTTGGCCGGCACGTCTACTAATCTCGCTCTATCGTGCATTTTCAATGTTTAATATCGAGCGTCTGCTTTAAATGTTATATACTTTTAAATTTACTGCCATAGACCTTTTTCATTAATTCTCACCAGTAATCGGAGTTGACTTCGTTTTTGAGAGCACTGTCCATTTGTAACGAAGACATTGATTTTTCGAATTTACTCATGAAGTTATTCCTTTTTAATTCAACGTTAATTAGCATTGTAGGTCTGATTATGATAGATTATGCTCGCTTCGATGTTGTACCTTGCGTATTGAAAAGGTTCCAAATTCCAGTTATCTCTTCTGTTAATTTATCTTGATTCAAACACATCCTGTGCAGATCGCAACGGAAACCTGTTTCTGCAACGAAACCAAACCCAGTAAATTATCCAGTATATTTAATTTACGAACAGTCAAAACAGCTTATATCGAGTATCCAAATTGGTTACGAAAGTAATGACAATATGATGAAAAATTAAACGCCGGACAGGACTGCGCATAAATATGAACGAATTACAGCAAAAGGAATATTCATTGTAATTACTCGATTAACAAGATATCCTGGCATTGGTACTAGCAAAACAAACCATTTTTAAAGAATAACTCTAAAATGCCTAAAAATTTGGCCATAGAATAGCGTTGCACTCCAGAAAGAAGACCTCTAGATACAAGGAAGTTTTGCGCATAATCGCACATTACAAAATATTTCAACCCGTATCATGTTTGTCAGAAAACCTGAAATTTATAATTTGACTCGTGGGAAGTAGTTCCTTCTTTGTCGTACTTGTACTGGTACTTACAAAATCAATTATAAGTTTGAGATTATCATTTCAATTGAAGCCTTCAATCATTCTTAAATTTTTTTATATCGCCTGCGTTATCTCTTCACTTCAAATTATGAGCGCTAAGTCTCTGAATCAATGCTTCGGGGTGATAAAGTAAATGCGATTTATAAAAGGATTTGATGTATTGCTTATTTCGTATGATCAACTGCGTGACATTTTCTAATCAAGAAGTGTGATCATTCTTCGATACTTTGATTACTTTATCGTTTTAAACTAATAAGTGATGTGTCCACATTCAGGGTTGTGAAATTTAGCGTGGGCTCGCTACGCGTGGCTGAACCTCACTAACTTTCCTGACTTATTTATTGCAATTTGCTTATATGAGTGTTTACAGTTTACTGTCTGAGTTTGTGTTTGCCTTTGAAATCTTTCTTCGCACGTCCTAATTTTTGCTATCACAATTATCTTAAGATATATATTTTGGGAAAGTTTGCTTCGTTAATGCTGCTGCTTTCGATTTCCCGAATATTTCACCTAATTATCTGCTTTCGAGCTTCTAAAAATCCCGCCCTCCGTCTCGTCCGATGCATAAAAATGATTTTGTGAATCAAGCTTGGTGGGTCGGTTGAATTTTATTTGTATTCAACAGATTCGTATGTGCCATGCTGTTTTTCTTCAAGGTATCCTGGACATTATCTGGGAACGTATTCATTGAGAGCTTCTGTTTGATATTCATGTTCCTAAGAGCTTTAAGCCGGATGGTTGCATTTACAATTTGTGATTGTTCCTATGGAAGTCAATCAGCTGAATCCTGACTTGGCATCATGTGGATTTAAGTCTCCAATCGCGAGTTTTAAATTAGTGATAATTTATATATATGAAGATACCTCGACGAACTTAGGGTACCAATGTTCCCAGATGCATCTGTGACGCGTTCAAAACAGTCGTTAGATAACTTGTTTTTAAATACATAAATATATTGTTTACTTTTTAACACATGCATTAATATTAAAGGGAACTAGGAATTTTATTCAATACATCATTTTATTCTATAGAAGACGTGGATCCCAGATTATCAACAGCAGGAACGAATGGCATGCGTGCCCACAAAAGTTCATATTTTAACTTAACTTCATAACGTAAGAAGTTGGTTATGCTGTGTCACTTTTTGATTTGGTTTTATTGAGTTCATTAGCATTTTGTTGTCGAAATCTGTTCCCATTGTTTAAGATGCACTAATGCTCGAAATGCTCTCTGCGTTTGTGTCATATTCTTTCAAGGCAAAATAATATACAATGTGACTCAAAAGTCATTTTATTATTTTAAAAATTATTGCACGAAAACTATAAAATGTAAAAAACGTTCTAGTAAAATGGAATTGAAAGAAAAATATTAGAAGTTTCTGTACAGTTCGACTACAATAAAATTTAGGGATTCAAATAGAAACGTACTCGAGAAACCATTAAAAATGGCTAAATACTTAGTGGATGAAAGGGCAGTCATTGTGAAATTTGAGTAAGGATGAATTTCATGAGAAGATTACAAAGAGTCCATCTGAGCCTTGTGTTCTTGCTTTGGTAGCAAAATTCAAACGTACAGGATCTGTTACTGACGAAGGTCGAACTAGAAAACAAAAGTTGTCTCGTATTGAAGAATTTCACGCTTTGGTGACCTTCGTTGGTCACTTTGATCTCCGGATTTATCTCCAGTTTTTCCTCCTCTGGGGATGTTTGAAGGATTAAGTTTTTGTGCGTGTCCCAAACTCTTTCCAAGGACTGAAAGAGAATACAATTGAAGAACTTGACAACATTTTACCAAATATTGTACGTAGTCTGGTACAAAATACAGAGTAAAGAATTCGTTTG
Organism: Orchestia grillus; assembly: GCA_014899125.1. Lineage (NCBI taxonomy): Eukaryota > Metazoa > Arthropoda > Malacostraca > Amphipoda > Talitridae > Orchestia > Orchestia grillus. The sequence goes on from VOMN01012940.1 coordinate 3,330, forward strand.
TGTCTGGTTAATAATGGAATAATTTGAAGAAAAAAATATTTTCAAGTAAAAACTTTCATTATTTTTCTTTCATTTGCATTTTACTAGAACTTTGCATCTCTTGTAGTTTTGGAGAATCAATTTTTAAAATGGGGAAAGTGACTTCTTGTCCACCCTAAATGTGTTAATCGAAATGAGTTCACTCTTATTCATGATGGTCACAACGTTTTCTCGCATTTTCAGAGAAGACAGTCGCTTCCGCGTTAAAGAAAGGCCTTTCAATAAGGATTTGAATTTAGCTTCAATGTAAATTCGCGGAGCCCACGGTCGCTGAACGTTCATTGGTTGTGATGTGTAGTAGTTGTCGTACGAAACACTTCATGAGATTATGAATTCTGAACGATTGCAGAATTCCTATTTCAGCAAACGAACTTCCGAAGCTCAGCGCTGTGCAGACAAGCTCATCTCAAAACAGCATTGCAAGCAGACTTCACATGAGAAGCTGATGCCACTATGATTCTGTACATAGTGTAATATTCTCTTATTTGTTTGTTTTTTGTTGGGGTGTATAGTGCATACGAAGTCTGGATCGAGTTATTCTTTTGCTCCCCTTGGTGGTCATAGGATTGGCAATAGGCTTAGGTGACTTAGGTTTGTCGATCGTATGCTATGGGGACTGATGACCCAAGGGAGAACTGGAAGGTTACCACAGCTGTAGATAGGCCTTCGGGAAGTATATCCTTCGTATTCTTTTTGCTTTTTTCCATTTTCATGCCTTCTTCACTCATGTTTTTTATCTTTTCTTCCTCTTCCTTCTTAATTTGATGTTTCTATGCGCAGGACATCCTGTGGGGAAATACACTTTTGCGTAGATTCCCCGTTCCCTACAGTCCATGTTATTAAATGGAATGTTTTTTCGCTTTCTTGAGATCTCCTTTTCTGTGGCTCGTTACTTATTTCCAGTGCAAAAGGAGCTTCATTGGTGTACTGGGTGACTTTAACAACGTCCAACTACCACTTTATTTACAACTGCATCACGGTTCGGACATCTTGGCTTTTTTTACAACCGTTCTAGTGCTTCTAAGTACAAGGTAAACTTTGGTAGGTGACCAGGGACGCTGCTCGCTCGGTCTCGGTGGCAAGGGTGTGTCGACGGCTGAAATGGAAGAGCTGGGAGCCCATTTATCTGAATAAGCTTCGTATTGCTGGCAGCTCGCAGCCCCCCTCATTTGAGAGAAAATATTAGAAAGATGAACCGTCTACCAAAACAAAGATGTTCTGGGTGTACATCATAGAGGGTAGGAATAGAATTGTGTAAAAAGTAAGAACTTCGAAACGTACAGGTATTAAAAAGGGTAGCTGTAAAGGACGAAGTAAACAAGAGTTAGACAGGTTTTATGGAAGTTGAGTGGCAGAGGATCAGTGGTTTGAAAGCACCTCGTCCGAGCCAGCTCATTACCTCGTTTAACTAACTCGCCGTAATTGGCCCGACGTGACTGAAGGATCCCAGCTCGCGCAGGCAGATCCACTTTGTTGGACACTCTAGGGAAAGATTTGCTCGAGAGTAATTCTTTTGTTTTCGGGGCTCTCATTAAGACTAGAGCGAAAAGATTCGTACGGTTGAAAGAGATTGTGCTTCTAAGTTGACTGTTTTTCATTTGTTACTTTGTAAAGAGGTATCGTCATATATCTCCCATTGATCTTTTGAAGCACATTTGAGATTCTTGCTTGAAAATGATGAAACTCATATACGAATTGGTGAAGCTCTGTTTGGAGGAAAGTTCTACACGCGTCGGAAACGACTTTTCTTTTCGAGTACACTAGCAGCTATTTCCATCATGTCGTGCTTTATATTTCCTTAGACCTATTTTAGAGTTTCGAATGAAATATTTTACGTAAATAGTTCATGATACCCCATCCGCACACGTGATTTGATTGTGCTCCTTGTGACAAAAAGTGCACCTACGCTTCGTCCTCAACTCGCGTCAGAAGAGCGTACATCGCGTACGCAACCATCTCGGTCACTGAGCGCACAGCACTTCCAGTTTTGTGTCCCAGTTCTCCTGGTCACGGGTTGGCTACGGATGAGGGCCTGACTCCCTTGTATTTTGTTTATGTGAAATGGATTCTTGTTCGAGTACATTATATAATGCTCGTAGGTTCTGTCAAAATACCTACTTAGATATTGTCAGAGACCAGGCTTGTATCGTGAGATAAAAGTACTACGTCTATCGTACAGCGAAACGTAACATTTGTCCTTTGCAAATCATTGCCATTTCACAACTCTCTTTTTTGCAGCACAATAGAAAACACCATTTATTTCTATAATACGTTGTTCCTGTGTTATGTTTATGACTGATATCATAATGAAGGATTTCATATTTGAAAAAGCATTGACCTAACCACACAAGCAAAGTAATATAAATCCTAGCGGTACAATTTTATTTAATCCTGTTTGGTTACAAAGGAACGGAATACTATGGTTTCAAACCAGGAATAACGCAAAAGTGAAATTTTATTGCACAAGGTTATTGCTCGCTTTTGCTTTTATTCTAAGACTCTAAACAATAGTGAGAAACATCAGCCAAGAATGAGATACTGCTACGTCTCTTCACAGACGTATAGCCTTCTCCATGCTAATAACATCTTCGATTTTTTGAAGTAAAGTAGAACTGTGATACTTAACGCAACAACAAGGAACGAGGAACAGCATCTGTAAAATTAAATCGGGAAATATCCCGGCATTTGAACTTCCAGTTTAGAATTGTTCATGTATGGTACATTGCAGTTGCAATAAGATATTCTCACTTTATTTGAAGCTACGCTGCTATCTTCGGGAAATGAATTAAAGCATTCTCAAAATTAAGGTCCCTAACACTTGTAGCGTAACTTAGCCAGAAATATAATATGAGAAAACTAGTACAAATTTAACAGTCTCCGGTGTATCCAAAACGTAGTTGAATTCGCGGAACATTCTGAGCGGCTCGAAGTCCGCATTTAATAGGAGGCGGCTGCCGCTTTAGAAGTGTCAGAACATTTACAGCTTCGATGTAAGTGTGATTTGGGCCGCTATTAAAGGAGAGCTCTCATCTGCCCCTGCGATCTTCCTTGTGATAGCTAGTGGGACGTGTCGCTTGCGTCTTACAGTCGGTGTGAACGGGAGTCCGCCAGCCCACTCCAGGGCTGTGCGTCTGACTGACTGAAGGTGTGCTTCCAGCCTGTCTTGTGGGAGTGAACGGGAGTCCACCAGCCCACTCCAGGGTTGTGCGTCTGACTGACTGAAGGCGGGCTTCTGGATTGTTCAGTGGGTGGGTGGTGTCTGTTGAGTGGATCGTAGTGTTTGGTACGAGTGTTCCTTAGAATGGAATTCACCTTGGTATATTTCTCCAACTTGGACATATCCCTTAATGTGAACGTTGTTTTAGCGCTAGTAAGCGTGATTGTGATGTACGCTCTAAGAAGTCTTTTCGCGACCTAACATACATCTCAACTCGTCAGAAACTAGTGTATTCTATTGCCAAGTATCGAAGATTTACACGCCTAATGGACTATGTATGTCTGGCCTACTTGCAAGCTCGTTTTGAGCCGTTCTGTTGGCTCAAAGTTTTGTGCTAATAAATATAAAAAAGGAGCAGTTTCATTATTTTTTATGGTATGAACAAAATTTTATGTGTGTTGAGGACATATCTAATTTGAACTAGATTCGACTAACATAGGCGAACCCGGGAAGTTGGTGGTCTGTATTTTTTACTTCTCGTTGGGTCTGAAGGGCCTACTGGTATATGGGCGTACTGGAGCTGCATGTTAAAATCCATTCAAAATCTGGAACTTGCGTGGAATTGAAATAGTCGCAAATCTAAGATGGTCTACTATATTTCACTATATTTCCTAAAGTACTGTTATTCAGTTCGTTTGCACTACGGTGAATTTCTCGTGTTGCTGTAGGGAGTCAGAAATGCATCGATATTGAAGGTAATTTTATTGTGACTAGAAAACCATCAAATTTTCTGTTTACGCCATGCCTCTTTTGCAAAAACCCACGCGTAAAAAAGGTGGTCCCTTAGAATGGACCCTTATTGCCCTGACATTTCTCTTCATCGAGATGGGACTTTCGGGTGAGGCATAGCGTGTAGCCAACCTGTCTTTCGCTACTCTAGGCAATCGCAAACCTCGGGTCCTTTTTCTTCATTTTCTGCGGTGTGTTTCGTTATTTACTTTTCTGTGAACTTCTTTCTCCCGCTGTGACCTGCGAAGCTTGAGGAGGATTGCTGGAGGGAATTTTGGCGACCGTTTACTTGGTCGCGATCCCCGAGGAGTCTCGAACTATTACGCAACCCCTTGACGCAGCAGCTGCTCTTTATCTGCTTGAGGAATTCTTTAAGTTTCTTCAACGCTGTTAATTCCCCTTTTTCTAGCACATCTGCTCATGGGATATTTGGTATCAGTCTATCCGTTAACTTCCTCTCTATATAGTATATTGTCTCACTTACCTTTTTTTTATTCTTGGTCTAAACTCTAAAGAGTCTTAAATTTAGTGTCGTATTTACTTACTCTAGCGGATGTTTGTCGTACCTTGGAATTGCCTTGGAATTTTCTGAGGCAGCTTGGCTGAATCGACAACAGCCAAGGGAGCCTCCCTACAGGAGCCAAGGGACGAAGTTAGCTACTCCAAAACTAAGGTGTGTGGAACCGTCGACGTGTCTTGTATCCGAGATCCCTCAATTTGCGGCCCTCAGCAGAACTTCTGAATTCAAATTCCCCAACTGATGCTCAACTTATGATGTGGGAGTAGCTCTGATTAAGAAGAAAGCCTTCCGTGTCTTCAACCGAGGCAGTTCGTGAGCGGGTATTCTGTGACGATAAAATTTTATTGAGGTGCGTACGAAATTTTGTGTAGGTTTCAGTAGTTATGTTAATCCCATTGTACGATAATAGGCCAGTGTTGCTCGCTTGGCTGGTCCTTCCGTCCGTCAACCCATCTGTCCGTCTGTCAACCCATCTGTCCGTCTGTCAACCCATCTGTCCGTCTGTCAACCCATCTGTCCGTCTGTCAACCCATCTGTCCGTCTGTCAACCCATCTGTCCGTCTGTCAACCCATCTGTCCGTCTGTCAACCCATCTGTCCGTCTGTCAACCCATCTGTCCGTCTGTCAACCCATCTGTCCGTCTGTCAACCCATCTGTCCGTCTGTCAACCCATCTGTCCGTCTGTCAACCCATCTGTCCGTCTGTCAACCCATCTGTCCGTCTGTCAACCCATCTGTCCGTCTGTCAACCCATCTGTCCGTCTGTCAACCCATCTGTCCGTCTGTCAACCTATCTGTCCGTCTGTCAACCCATCTGTCCGTCTGTCAACCCATCTGTCCGTCTGTCAACCCATCTGTCCGTCTGTCAACCTATCTGTCCGTCTGTCAACCCATCTGTCCGTCTGTCAACCCATCTGACCGTCTGTCAACCCATCTGTCCGTCTGTCAACCTATCTGTCCGTCTGTCAACCCATCTGACAGTCTGTCAACCCATCTGACCGTCCGTCAACCCATCTGTCCGTCCTTTCGTCTATCTGTCCGTCCTCCCGTCTGTCTGTCCGTCCGTCTGTCTGTCCGTCCGTCAGTCTGTCTGTCCGTCTCTCTGTCACGCTCTTAAGGATTTAGACAAGAAAATTCCAGAGTTCGTATTTCTAAACTAATAGCAAAATTTTCAAAAAAGGCAATCTGTATCAGTGATACTGAGAATGACATTGTTTCATGTCAGAGTTACCGTAAATAAGAGGGTATCTTAAGAATTTAATATCATCTGTCCCTCCATTTTTGGCGGGGTGCGTCTGCTAGTTATTATATAATTCCGTTCCCACGGGCCCTCTGAATAGCAAGAATTTTGACTTGCAATTATAAATCTGAATTTTTTCCCAGGACATGAATGGATTGTTTATCACAAGTTGCACAAGTTTAGTCACTCTAGAACCTTCTTTCTACTTCAAATTTTCAAACCTTCAAATTACAACCCGTGGTGCGGAGGCAACTGAACTTCTTCCACTACCAGATACATTTAATTCGCAGCCTTCTGGACTCTGAATGAATAAACAGATGTAGCTCACCTTTAGAGACACATTTCACTAAGTGAGCCACACACGCATGTAATTTAGTAAAAAATGAGATTCTAGTTAGTATTGATGTCAGCATATCTAAAATGTGCAAAACCAGATAGTGATTGTTTCAAAAACATTTACTCATAGTAATCACACTGATATACGCTCTGCGACAATGTGTTTAAATCTTCTCTTTGCATCTGCTGTGAGAAGATCCTCTTTGGCCATAACTGATCACTTGCCCGTGAGAGTAGCCAAGTCCAATCCTAACTCGGCAAACTTGGCATCGCCTGACATGCGGCATGCGAGTCTTAGCTTGATTTGTTCGCGTCATAATATTCTCCTAAGCCTCCTGAAGTCTGATGAGGCTTTGTTGCGAGACAGTGCATGTGTTCTTTTCAGATTTTAATCTGAACCTCCAATTGCATCACTGGTTTGACCATCGTTGTTTACAAATGCTATCATAGTATACAGTGTTGCCTTCCAGCTTATGCTGAAGTTAATTACAAGATCGTAAGCCGTGCACGTCTTCTGTCTGTTTTTACCGTCATTTTCATTTAATCTGCAATGCTGCTGCTGAAGTACGAACTACTCGGTGTTTTTTCAAGCTCTAGGTTTTTCTCATATGCTACACGTTTGCGCTTTAGTTTTTGCATACATTCCACCTTTTAATTAAAAGCAGCTCGGTGGATATCACAACGCGTTTTTACAGAGGGAGTAAATGGTAGCTCTAGACCCACATATTTATAAGACAATCTGTGAACGTGACCGAACTTTAGCCCCTCTGTGCTTGTTTTCTCGTCTGGATTCCTTGTTGCTTGCTCACTGCCGTCCTCTTGGTCTGAAATCAAGCCTCGGCTTCTCGTTTTTCTCCACTCGAAATGTTTTTGGTGTCGCTGACCAGTGCTGACTGATGAAACCATACAATTGTTTTCACAAACTTCAAAGACGTAGTGTTTAATTATGGTACATGCGGGAGAAAATACAAAGGGTTCACCTTTCCCTAGTGTTGTAAACAAGAGGGCCTAAAAGGCTATCACTTTGGGTACTCGAAGATCCAATAAATTTATTTCAAGGCGACAAAAGATTATAATTTCCTAGTTGAAAATTATTCAGCGTCTTTACGAGGCTGCAAAACAGCAGCGCCTGTTCATTAATCGTGCGAATATTTGATCATAACGAGGCTTTAAAACCCGCGACTTCCGAGCATAAGTTATGGTTACGGACCCAAGTGAAGCTTACGAGAGAATAATTTTTGTGTTGCCTGCAAAAAATGGAGCGGCTGTGGCCGAGCTGCCAAGCAGGCGGCGATGTTAGCTCCTGTGCAATCAGTGCACCGCCCGGTCTGCGGACTCTCCCCTGCATTTCAATTGACCGTCAAAAAACTGACTTAGAACTTTCCTAGGCCCGCAGAGTCCACTGCATCTGCGGCGAAAATATTTTCGAACGTCGCTCAGCCGTCAGGCTGCTATAGCTCGATCATTTCACCCAATTTGAACTCAAGTTCAGGTGGTTTACGACAAGTTTGTAGCCTGATGACTAATGTGTAAATTGTTCTTGTTTATTTTGGCCTGAATTAGGAGCGTTTTATTTATTGCTTTGCAAGTTCATTAACGCTGCTTGCAGAAATTTTTCTTCCACCACTTTCATTTTTTCCGGTACCTAAAAAACTATTCTTTACAAGATATAGGGGCTTGCTCATACTTTTAATAATATACTTGAGAAAAGTCACACGAATTTGCAAATTGCTATGTATACAAAACAGTAAAGATTTTGCAAACTGTGTTTGTAAAATATAAAACTGAGACGTAATTCAAGCCTAACAGAATTTCATAATTAGTAATTGTATTCAATTTCTACTGAACAAAATCCCCCAAAATGCCTGTTAGTTGAGGTTAAATTATGAGGCTGCTTTTCGGTGCTGGTGTAGGTACGCTTCACCATAAAGAAGGAAATGTTCGTGAGAAAAGGAGATTATTAGAACATAAGATCATAAGAAGATCATAGAGGATAACTTGAAAACGGATGCTTGGAACTTTTACCTTAGACGAAGATGGAAGTTTCAACATGACATCGACCCAAACCACGAGAAGGTTAGAGTGGGGATTTATCGACGGAGCTGAAGGTTCGCGATCATGCGAAACAAAAAATGTCTGAGGTGGAATCGATCCGAAAAAAGAATGGACCCAAATTCCACATGATATGGGTATGAACCTAGTTAGAAGTTAGAGCAAACGTTTGGGAAATGCAATTCGGCAGTGAGGGAATGGTTTGGAATGTCGGTGTGAATAGCTTTTGATTCCACGTTTGTCTAACAATAGTTTAAAATTCCTCATTCTTTTGCATCCAAATCTGAAATTTTGTGTGCATTTTTCATATGTATTGTTGATAGTAGGTAAAATTACATAGCCCTGCAATGACTACTTTTGAGATGTGATAAAAATTTGGTTCTAACGTCAGGGAACGAGTACTTTTTGCATGCACTGTATTTACTTATGTTCATTATATAACTTTGTCTGCTGCCTCTGACAGAATGTGTATGGTAGTCACACCTGGCTGAAGGGGCTTAAAAACTAGCACCGTATTCTACGATACATCGAGAATGTAGCCTGTAATACCTACGATTTATTTTAATTGTAACCAATTTGAGGATTAGATGAAAAAAAAAACATCGCCAGTTTTCCACTAGATGAACATTTGAGAATTACTAGACGATTAATATTATTCACTCATTTGATCGTCGACAAAAAATTAGTTGTTCCTCAAAAATGAAATACTGTAAATTGATTGCTGCTAACCAATGATATGTGAGCTACCTAACCGCAACTCCAATTACTTTCATCTAATTTCATGATATTAATTCCCTATATTTAAGTCGCTTTCAGAGACTGAAATGCAACAGCGAACAAAAGCGAAAATTTTTTGTTCAAGCTCACGAGTCGTCATTTTATGGAGATATCTTCCTCGGGCACATAAATACCCCACTCGTTGTCCTGGGATGTGACGCTCAGTTATTTAAAGGAGTATGTCTCTAAAAACTCATACGAAAACTAAGCAAAATCTTAGCGTTCGGACTTGCGTTAAAGTGCGGAATGCACCGAGTAATTTTTTCTTTTTTTCTATCAGCGAGTTAACTTTTGCTCTCTACGACGAAGTAAGTAGTTCAGTTGCGTCCCCACCTCAAGCTGAGCTGCCTTTGTTTCCACATTTTATCTCGTGGGACAAAATTTATGCAATTGCATTCAACCATCAGTATATTAATATGAATTAAAATGGTTTCTTTGTTGACTTATATAAATTCATTTCTGGTGTGCTAGTTCGTGTCCATCCAACCACCTCACACCTGAATTTTGTGATATCGGGACCCAAAATTTCCTGCCGCTTAGCAAGGCTAATCCAAAAAGAAGCGCTTCCATGACCGCCTCTCATCAGCTGGAGCATTCAAGAGGAAGCGAAGAATGATTACCTGTGTCCCTGCCATCAAAACAAGTGCTCTCAGGCGGAATATTTGTACAAAGGAACAGGACTTACTAGCTGCAGTGGCAAGTCTCCCCTGAAGAAAAGTTTTCTCTCAAATTTGCTCTACTAAAGAAAACTATGCTAATTTTACAATCATTTCTACAACCTTCGCTTAGGAGAAAAAAGAAATTCGAATGCCGAAACAAAAAGTTTTCACACCACCCATTCCCGGGAGAATGACGACTGTCAATTATGAGAGGCGGATCAAGACCGATTAGTCACGTGAAGAGTGACGTCATGTCACGGCCGAAGGAGGGGTTTGCCGCTTTCTTGGCGACCCTCACATTTTGGGAGGGGGTCAAGGAGCCGCGTCTTACTTCACTCCCTCTTTTCCCCTCTCTTTCTATGCTTTCTTTTTCCTGCTCTCTCTTTCTCTCAGACGTGCGGGCGAAGGATAAATTTTGGATTAAATCGTATCTTTTGGAAGTCGTAAAGCTCCTGAGAATGTTCTGGAATGCAAAGTAGGCCTTGAAAATAACATTCCTCGACCCAGACCTTCTTTTTAAATGTATAATTTCACCGAGAAATTAACCGTTCACCTACTCACCGCTTCGGTTATAAATTAAAAATACTTGGATTTTGCTTCCCCTTGAATTAGTCCACCAGACCAAGAATAAACTCGCTGGACGAGTCGTTCCTTATTCTCTTCAGTTTTACCGCGAATTCACTCAAGCTCTTGAGGAATTCGACCAATTTACGGCTCATTTCGCTGCACAGAAAGTTTTCCTAGGAAGCCGCTAACGGGAACATCTGATGTACCTCCTCGTGCTTAGTGGAGGAAACCGAACGTGGTTCCAAGAAGTTAAGTATTCAAGAAAAATTAGTTCTGATTAGAAAAATCCTAGTTAACAATAAATGTGGATGTAGGATTTTTCAAACGGGGAATAGCTAATGTAATTTAAATGCATTTTACTTCTCGGTTGAAATTCTAGTTTAATTTTTTTGCACAAGAAATTTCTCTTGAGAAACCTTCTTGAAGTGTAAGAACATTCTATTCTCAGGTCCGTCAAGCTTAGCAGACGTAAATTTGTGATTTAAATTACAATTTAAGTTACGATATGAAAGCTTGCTTTTAGAGGGTGAATAATCATTGGTTTAGTCGAAATTGTGAACATTGAATCTAATCCGACACTCTTGATCACCATCGATGAGCGTAGATATACACAAGTCTTCCAATACCGATTTGAAATTATTTTTGTTGTTATTTGCGCGAATGGGCAGTCTGTGACAAAACATTTCTACTTCTGTTGAATAGCTTCACCTTTCAAGATGCATGGCTTCAGGCAGTCAATATTTTATAATCCTTGAAATATACTTTTGAGCGTGACCTGAATTCTTTATATTTTTTTCGCAAAATTTGATAGTTAAATATTGATTGCATTAACCGTAGAGTTTTGAGACTCCTAATGTCCTCAGCAGGGAAGGTGATGTCCTCGATGACACTCTAAACTGGCTGATATTTCATCAAATACAACCTGTCTCCATGTTAAGAAACACATTATTTGCATGTACAACGAAAATGATCCACTGAGTTGCTATCATCTATTTTATTTGTTACCGATAAAGTATAATTTTTGTGGCGTTTTGCAGACTTGATTTCTTTTGGTTCATTGTTGAATTGACGATGATATTGAGTCTCTACGTGCCGGACATCTCCCTCTTTCTAGGGTTGTTTCTATCAGCTGGCGACGCTTGGCTGCTATTGAACTGTACGACAACTTGGTCCTCAAAGAACTGCACTGCGGCACAATCACAGAACGTTTGTTCCAGACGTGCGACATCAAAGAGAGCTCTCTTGTTGGCAAGGTTTTTGCCATCGTTTTGGGTTTGATTTTTTTAACTTTATATCAAAGGCAGTCGAGCAGATGCTTCTATGAGTGGGCTTTCACCGCTCTGACTTAGGCTAAGACGCGCCATTCAATTGGTCTTTCATGAGCCCTTAGGGATCTCCCAGACCATTTGAATGTTGTATACAGGTCTCTGAGGGCTCGCTCGAAATGGAACTTCAAAAATGAATATTAATCAACACTTTATGGGCTCTTTTGCATTTGAAGTACTTCTGAGAAAGCTTAGTTCTCTTTGTTGACTTTTTTGTTGCATATATCGGCTTGTGCGAGCAACATACGGCGTTCTGTTTCAAGCGTGGGCCTGAAATTAAAAATTCAGTTATTGTGTGTTTTATGAAGAGATCCTTTATTGAAATTTTAATTCAATAATAATCTAGAAGGATCTCTTAGTTGAAGTGTTAGGTATAGCTGTATGCTTTAACGTGTTGTATGGATTTAGACATAACGAGTTACCGAATTCACATGAATAAATTTTAACAATAGCTTACTTGAAACTTGTAGAGTAGATTTCTGCTCAAATAGTGACGGGGCGAATAGTTGTGACTGTTCTGCCCTGTTTTTAGAGTATAGCTTCGGTGTGACGAGGTGTGATGAGATTAAGCGAGATTGTAAGTATTAAGTTTCTAATATCCTGCTGCCTCCTTTGCAGAATGTCCCTGTAAGTAATCATCGTACGCTGTAGCAGCGCACAGCCGCTCTCAGACCTTGATAGTGAGTTGCGTGTGAATTTCCAACGCATTCACCATTTTCCGGGTGAAATTCCAAGTTTCTATTTTTCCTCGTAACAAAGTTATCAATTCCCCGGTGATGAAACCATTGTGTTTTGCGTTGAAGATTCAGGTTTTTGATGTGAGTGTAGTACCTCGGTTTCCTAACAATTGTAGTTTTGCGTGCTAACTCTAACAAGCTGGACTCTAGGAAGTCAGGCAAGTGCATATGTATACCTTTGTGAGTGATTTATTGTTATCATATTTTTCAACGAGGCGAACAACCCTTGCATTCACCCTCGTGAACAACGTCATTAAAATTTGACCTCACTTCAACACTCGTACTAATAATTGGGGGGTTACAAAGCCAACCCTGTTTTCACATTCGCCCTCATTCATGAAGCCGTGTCTGCCCGAGCCATCCAGACCTCGTCTGCCGGCACACTCGCCCTGATTGTGGGCCTGTCTTCACGCAGCAGCGGCGGGTGCATAGATGCCCCTCGATTGTTTTGTGCTCTCTCACGGCCAACAAAGACAAGGGCAATCAGGCGTGAACTTGCTCCGGCCAAAGGCTTTTGGGCATAATAAATGCTGCGCTACGCCCTGGCGAAGTCGTGTAAGACCTTTCGCTCAGGAAATATTTCTGTAAAGAGCTTAGGCTCTTGAGAGACGCAATGTGAGGGCCTGCCATGAGATATTCCGGGCACCTAGGCCTTGAATTTTTACTCGATTGTGAACGTTTGACTTTCGTTCTTGAATTGCTTAAATGAGGATATAAATTGTAGTGCTGATTGGTGGATTTTTTTACAATAGGTTTAATTTTTGTATATCAGCTCTCGAGGTAGAAACTTTGCGTTCCGAAATGTTTGCTACAAAAATGTTCCATTTAAAGTGGGTTGTTTTCTCAATTCAGCACAAACATTTCATTTAAAAAATAAATTGTTGTGATGGTCTTGAAAATGAATTTTAGGTACACGTTTTCTATGCTTGGTTTGTGTTCGTCCGAATTATCAGTTACACAAGAAAAATTAGTGTCGGGTGACTTTTATCTATGGTGCGTTCGGAAGAAGTATTGGTTGTAACTCGTGTTATTTTCCTGTTTAGTACACCTAAATTAGTGTACGTGCATCTATCAAGGTGCGGACTATTATTTGGTAGAACGGTTATGAGCCATTGTTACTCGCCTGTAAATGCAACAACTTTGAAAAATTCAGGATATATTACTTTGTAGACGTTGTCTTCTTTGATGAAGCTGTTTTTATTTGACTACCTTTGCTTTCAACTTTGACTTGGAAATCAGAACTTCTTCTACCAAAGTTTGATTAATTTTCTCGACGGATGGGCAAGTTGTAGAGCTTTTGAACTGGTTTCATCAATTTCAATGTTATTAAAGTTTATCTGTGATGAGCTTGCATATATATTATATTTGTTATTTTTAGAATCTGCTACGGCTTTGCGTTATTTGTAATATAAGAATCGGCTAAAATTTACTATTTTCTAAATGAAACTTCCAATTACCGTAGCCTAAAGTGAGAAATTGCGTATAATTTGATATGAGATTGAAGCACACTTTTTATTTTACCGAATTTTAATATGTGCGAGTACTTCTTCCTATTCAGTGTATTGGCTTCGAAATTTGTTAGTTAATATGCTTAGAAAAATATAGAATAAATAGTAGTGTTCGAAAATATGCGTAGCCTAAAGTTAATGTCTGACGTTTGCCGTCTAGATGAAAGACATGCAACTTCAATATCTCCTACTGAAAACAATCACGTAATCAATTTTTGAAAGCCTTATTGATAGCTTTAGTTCGACGTTCATTCCAGGATACTGAGAATTTTTTGTAAAATTCTTTCAGTGCATTGGGGAAATCATTTCAAATATGCAGAAAGGGTAGAAAAACTTGCATTTGAAAGTAACATTGTAACTCACGGGCTAATTAGTTTTCAGGGTAGTAAAACGAGTGTTTTATGTTTCAAGATATATTTATTTCTATCGTCTTCGTTACTGATTCATTTTTTGCAACAAAAACATTATTTAAGGGACGTTCCAATGGAAAATTGTGAAATATTTGCTCCTAGATCCAAGACATTTAATGTGTAGCATGATAACCTACTGTCCAGCTATGACCCAATTATTACTCTCATAAAACCTAGGCTGGTGACGCATTTACCATGAATTAAACCTCACTAAACTTTAATCCAACCAAATCACCAGCGAATTAAACTAATTCTAGATTAACTTTCCCATGGGCTGAAGCCTTTTCTTGTCTCGTATGGCCCAAGATTAGCCTTTTTTTAGACAGACATCTGTGGACTCAATCGAGGGGCTTAACCTCGAGTGAGACGTGCGCCTAACCTTGCCTTTCATCAAGCCGGACTATTATTAGGCTGAGAAGTGACGGATGCCGCGGCTGCGACCAGTGTCTTCTGTGCACACTTTTCTTGTCGTTTTGCGCTCTAGTGTTAGTCCACCTCGCGATTCGCGGTCAGTGTTTGCATGCTGCTGAAGTGGGCAAACACGGCACTCACAGAGTGTGTTTTCTGCTCTTTCGCTCTTGACGGGTTTTGAATTTGCTAGATGCATGTAAAGGGTTCATTTATGCATGTTTGTTTGGTAATTTTAAATGGTATAATTTCCCTCAGAAAATTCATAGTTTCTGAGAGGGATTTGTGTCGACTTGTATGGATGGTTTCTTGCTTATGCAATTCTGAATATACGTTTTGACAATGATTTAAAAATTGTTTTGTTCATGAGATATTTTCAGGTACATTTCTCCAAATGCCTGCTCTCGTGTGCATTTTGAGTGCATGATGAACTTAAATATGAATGGTTGCATTGTTACACAGAGCCTTTGAAACTGATACAACCGGTTTCAGTCAGCAAGTGCGCCGATGTCCGTGTTAGACAAAAGGTAACTCTAAAGAAACTTTCCTTCCTATCCTATTTTGCTATGCTCTTGTTTAGCTTGTACAAAACTGTTTCCCCGAGTGCACTGTGTTTATTTGCTTGGTCGCTCTCCTTGCAAGGGTATTCAAGGGCTTCTTTACGTGATCGAGCAGCTCTGTTCTCAACAGGTATATTTTGCTACGACGCCTGTGTATTTGCAGGGGCAGTTTACCACTCGCCAAGTAGGGCCTGTTTGTGCCCCCTTCTTATTACGCGCCCGTCTGTCTCAGCCCGAGGCGACTTAGCGCTCGTGTCATAATGCAAGGCTGTTTGTGCTGCGCCCGTGCCAGCTCAGGAGGACCAGTGTGCCTGATACTCGCTCCTTGAACAGTGGGCAAATCTAGGCAGGGTGTTGCCATGAGGTCGTTCTGTACATGGTGTGTCGCCATGAGGTCGTTCTGTACATGGTGTGTCGCCATGAGGTCATTCTGTACATGGTGTGTCGCCATGAGGTCGTTCTGTACATGGTGTGTCGCCATGAAGTCGTTCTGTACATGGTGTGTCGCCATGAAGTCGTTCGGTGCGTAGCAAAGTGTTGAAACGAAGTGCAGTGGAATTTACGAATAGAAAAATATTCATTTGGAGTCAACCAGAAACCTGGTGCGATTGGTGACCTTCGTGAATGAGTGATGATAGGCCCAAGTTCGTAAATGATTATCTATGGTCCCAAAACATTGCTGTGAAATCGAGCTTTCGTGAACGAAATACTCGTAAATTGCGACGTTGCAGTGTAATGTGTCGCCAGAAGCATTATCTTTACGCCTCGGCCCATGCATTGTCCCGAAGCTGAGCAGGGGTGTCCGACGCTTCCAATGGGTCGAGATGCCACACGGTGTCCTTGAAATCCTTCGGACGAGTTCGGGCTCTATGTTTCAGGCCACACTGATGTGCCACTTTCTCAGTCATGTCGTGTTTTAATCTTCCTTTCCCCAAGGGAAGAACTCCAACTCGGGTTATCGAACCGAGGACCTCCTGACTAGAAAGCAAGCACGCTATCACGTGCATTGGCTGCAGCATCACGTATGAATATTTAATGCAACGGAGCACGGTGTCATAAATAGTTGAATTGTACTAAGTTGGCGGTATTGGGTGTCGATTTTAATTACATTCACTGTGTCATAGTAATATACATAGCGCCACGACAATGCGGATAATATATTTCCGTATGAAATGACGTCGGAACAACATACACGCGTTATGACCAAGTTATCGTTAGCTTCACTGAAAATAATACAATAGGTCGTCCCTAAGCAATTTATTACGGACGCACCACTCTTTTACGGTATTCGTACAGAGGATTTGTATAAGCGTTCTTTTGTTGGAAGTTATATTATAACTTGGAGAATATTACAAAGACGGAGCGATACTGACCAAGTTGTGGGTCTCAATCGAGATCATTCTGACTAGAAAGCTAGTTCGAGATGAAAAATATATATCCTTAAAGATCAAACTGTGTTGAGAAAGACTTTGGCTGCGAGAACAAATTGATGAAGCAGTACAGCGAGAGCTATTCGGACGGTAGCTGGAGAGTCTTCGGCATTTCGCTCTGTTAACATTCTGATACGGTAATGCCTAGTCAGCATTTTAAAACAAATTGGTCGAATGCCCGGGAAAGAACGGAAAGATCGACTGATTTGAGTGAAACTGGTGGTCAAGGTCCAATTCATCACAACGCTGCAGCCATGTAACTGTAGCTATGTGTCTCCCCCGCTGTAGCTACGGCATCCCTGGCTGTAGCTACTGCATCCCTGGCTGTAGTTTCTCTGACTGGCCTGTGTAAATACCAAATACAGTGAATGTATTACTATTTCAAAATAAAAATCATGACAGGCTGGGTGCTACAGAAGTATTCCTCATTATTTGATGGGTTGTAAGACAGAAACCTCATGAACCAGAACTTAATCTGCAACAAATCCGGTTACTTATCGCCATGACGGATTTATTTGGCACGACCCAAACGAGGGGAGCAGAGCTGCCGTTTGCGCTTTGACCGTTCTCAGGTGTGCTGTCGGTCGTCCAGCGACTCACCGTCCTGTTGCTTCGGCTTCAACTTGATTCTTGGTATCAAATCCCCCTCTCCCCAAACAAAAGAAATACCTCGTGCTTCGCCCGTTTTTAGGAAACGAAATTTAATCAATCGTTAGTTCAAGTGAAGTTAATTAAAGCATTGAAGTGGTTTTTTCTTTATCTTTGGTGCGTCTTCTATTCGCGCATATGTTAGGTGGTGTTATCCTTGTGTCTGTTCGGCTAATAATTCTCTGTCGGTGATAACTAGAAGTGCCCGAATACGGACTCTGTTATTTCTTTGAAGTGAATCAAACTTATACGTTGACCAATAAGCCCTTGATCTTAGTTGTAGCTCGAGTGTTTTACGGCTATTAAGACTGTACGAAGCAGTGCGTCACTAAATTATGTTCCACCGTATTTTCAGTTCCCCGAAGCTCATAGAATTAGGACGTCATTTGAGACAGCAAAATACAATTTAATGCAAACAAGTCTGATAAAGTATAGTGTCACATACGTCAGGCGAACGCACGATGAACAAGAGCGTGCTTCTTGAGCACGACGAGATGTCCCACACCCCAGCGATAAATTTGCACTGACGCAGAAATTTTCATGTTGTGCGATTTCTTTCGTTATGAAAGTATGTCTCTGTTCAGTCGCAGTTTTTTAAGTTTCAGCATTCATTGTTGAGTGATTTGGGTGGGAAATGTCTTCAGAGAATAATTCCGCATGACACGACGTTGAACATTGGTATATTTTCGCTCGTAAAGATAAGGTAATAGTACAACGTACTTGTCCTCAGAAGGGCTTCATAAAACGTGGCATGTTGACAATCGAGAAAATGCGCTTTTTGGAACAATACGCACAAATTCTCAGTTTATTTTTCATTTTGCTTTTGAGATTTTATTAAACATCGTGATGAATTTTTGTGTGTTTAGTGCTTTAGAGTGAACGTCCATCTTTATTTCACATGTCAATATTCAGCAAGTTTAACTTTTTCATGCACGCAGCTTCTTATTTTGTATTCAAATCGCAGGCTTTGAACTTTCCTTGTGCCTAACGTTTTCCAATGACTTTTTTAAGACGAGTATGACCCACAATTTGCTGAAGGTGTGCGACACTCGATGCAAGTGCAAAGTGACTGTAAAAGCACATAATAAACTGCGCCTGTTTACCGATTCCACTCGCTCTTATTCCCCACAAGCTCGTACACTTTACCTCGCGTAAAATTCTTGGTGTTTTAATCTTTGAAGCTGGTCGCTTCCAATCAAATCTCAAAAATCAGCCCAGTAATCACGAGAGTAATCAGCGGCTCTCCAGATCCGAGTCCGAATTAAAATTCGAAAAATATCAGGTGTGTGACTGCAAAATTTATGCCCATTGGGTTGAAAATGAACATGATTGCGCACTCGGGAATTAAATGACCATTCATGCGCTTGTGATAGATGATATCGTATTCCGACATGATAGATTTTTTGTCTAGTGTAAAAATTACTATTCGTATACGTGAAAAAAAAGAATACCCGTTTACAATTTTATCCTAATTCGGAGATTATACAGTAACTATCACAATGTTTGATTACTAGGAAGCGTATGCGAGGTTGACGCTAAACTAACTTCAGTGTGTTCTGGCGAGGAATTGGACGTGTGTTCGGGTACACGCACCTCTCTTGAAACCCGGAAAGGTTATGTCAGTAATGGACGTATATGATGAGGGAACTTTTTTCCAACGGTTAACGGGACAGTCAAGCAGTGCGATGGTTCAAACGAAACGCACCTCCCCACAAAACTCCGTCCCAACGAGTGCCTATTTTCAGGTGTAGTGACACAAGTATGTGTGTCATTAAGGTGAAGCACACACAAACAATACCGGTGGCTAATACGTATGATGAAGACATACTAGGTTGCATGATATTGTCAAGACAGAAATCGATACTCAAGGATGAAGCTTCCAACGTTTAAGCCGAGAAAAATATATATCTACCAATGATCTGCCATGAATTAGACCCGAACTTTCCTATATGTGAAGCTACAAACAGGGTTATAGTTCTAATTTATTGCACATAAGTGTGAGAAACTCTGCTTTTGCACAGATGTGACAGATACACTTTGCTTTATGATTTTTAAGTATGTGAAAATCTACTCAGAGGTTTTATTGAATTCTAAATTACGGGTTAGCGCAACAGCATTAAGATTTCTCAATTTTGAAATTGAAATGATAGAGCACGATTGAATAATTTCTTGTATATTTTATTAACTGAATCATTATGATCGATGGCTATAAAACTATGAAAATGCGAGGTGCAGCCTTAACTTCCTGGTAGCCTCAAGACCGTCAATTCACGAGCGTAATGAGAAACAAAGTCAACAATTCTTGTTCCAGAGACATTACTGTTTTATTCAGCATCATTTCTTTCCATCGTTAATATCCCCTCCGCTTGTTTTTCTCGAGCCCCATTTCTCACATTAGGTACTTGAGCATTTTGAAGCAGGCGGCGCGAGTCATGACATGATTTTTTTGCAGACTGCGAGCTGAGATCTGCACGTATTTGTGTCGCCTGCTAGCGGGGTCACGAGACCGGTGTGCATCCATTGTTCTTTCTCTTGAATTCCTTTTTAAGAATTTGTTGAAGAAATCACCATGAAGAGGATGTCGATGACTAAGGCTCTGTTTAATGCTCATGTTGAGGTAGCTGATTTTCATGTTCTGCATTGTATTTATAATTATTTTATGAACCGTTATGCTACAGTCAGGGATGTCATGCTTCCACACTTGGTGGACACTCTGCGCCTCAAAGGGAGGGTCAGTTAGCCAGAGTTGCTTGTGTACGTGGCCTTTTTCTCTCGTGTTTTCCGCTCGAAGATGGAGCAGGCGAGATGATGGGCTGCTGTTCCGTGCTCCACGGGCGCCTTCACTACTTCCCTCGAAGACCATTTCTAATTTTCTTATTTGCATAAATTTTGACCACTCTGCATGCTAATTTTGAAACAGCTTCGTTGTGGATTCGTGAACAAAAAACTCCTTGAACGATATTATCAGCTTCGAATATCATCTGAACATTCATTGCACAATTTTATTTCTCATGTTCCTTCTCCTGCTTGATTTAATAAAAGGTAACTTGAAAACTCCTTCTCTGAGCCATCGGGGAATATTTTAACTTTCTTCCATATAAAAATTCATACGCGCATACCTAATTTTCATTCAAATTCTCAGTTGCAAGCTTGGAGAGCGAGTAGCTTTTAATTCCCCCGTTGAAATTGCATGACAGTATTTGAGGCTTCGGAATTCATTCAAGAGCAGCATTTGTATCATATTTTCGTAATACGTTCCTGGTCGCACTGCCAATGAGAAAGTAATCAACAGTATGCTAGAGACGCTATAAAAAGCTGTGTGGTTATTTTTGGCGTTTAATTTAAGTGCCAAGTTGTGTGGTTGGCTGCGGTAGCACCATATTGAACCTGGGTCGTTTGTTTTAACGGAAGCGAAGGCAAATAATTAGGCTTAATGAACGATAATCTTTGTGAGCTGTCGCTGCTGCTGCAGGATTTAGGCTCTTATAGAGATTCTAAATTTCAGCTTTACAACACACTCGTCACCAAAAGCTAGACCCGCTTCGCTTCATATATAATTATTTTTGTTTTGGTCATCGTTTGTTAAATATTTAGCCCAGTGCTGAGTTATCGCATCAATTGCAGTTTGTCATCAGGATGACCTTGATTCTCTCCTCCCTGTGGCAGGCCCTGAAGCGACACCACCTGTAGCATGTGTTGGAAAACGGATGCACTTCAGAGCAGGGTGCTATGTATTTCTACACCCATATCATGCGCGTATTCTGTTAGCTTATTTTACTTGCGAGACGTACGGATGTGAACTGCATTGAAGGTCGATTTGAATCTCTCGTTCCTCGCTCTCCATTCATGTTGTGCAGCAGCTTTCCTTGCCACTTTTACAGCCTCTAACGGGCTGCGTGTGTTGACCCAGATTACTGAACTTTGCATCTGATTTGTGTCATAAAGTTAACGAGTTAATTACTCCGAGCAGGCCGCCTTAATTAGACAAAATTTATGTTTAAGTCATGAGTGCTTTACTAATATTTAGTGCATTTCTTGCTTGGTGTAGTTTGTTGAAGTAAGACTTTCCATACCTTCACTTGAATCTTCATAGATTGAACATTCGTAGGGACGTTTCACTTGTATTTTTCAGGTCCTATTAAGTCTTGCCTTAATTACGCATCCCATCAGTCTTTCAATGCCACAAATTTTACAAGTTCCGTGCGTTCTAAGAATAATGCGATCATATCTATTGCTCAGATTTACTGTTAAGCAAACTAGGTTCGACAACAGATGAAACAGACTATAGAAGTGGCTCCTACGATAGGTCAACGTACGATCTTGTCCTAACTACATCCTAGTCTCAACTTTAATAGGAGCTACAGCCTACTCAACTTTATTAGGAGCTACAGCCTAGTCTCAACTTTATTAGGAGCTACATCATAGTCTCAATTTCAATGGGACCTACATCCTAGTCTTAACTTTAATGGAAACTACATCCTAGTCTCAACTTTAATGGAAACTACATCCTAATCTCAACTTTAATAGGAGCTACATCCTAGTCTCAATTTTAATGGGACCAACATCCTAGGGTCAGTATTAATGGGGCCTAAATCCTACTCTCAATTTTAGTACGGCCTACATCCAAGTCTCAATTTTGATATCCCCACATCCTGGTCTCAATTTTAATGGGGCCTACATCCTAGTCTCAATTTTATTGAAACCTACATCCTCGTCTCAATTTTAATGGGACCTACATTCTAGTCTTAACTTTAATGGGACCTATATCCTAGTCTCAACTTTAATCGGAGCTACACCCTAGTCTCAATTTTAATGGGACCTACATCATAGTCTCAATTCTAATGGGACCTACATCCTAATCTCAATTTTAATGGGACCTACATCCTAGTCTCAATTTTAATGGGGCCTACATCCTAGTCTCAATTTTAATGGAATTGTTTGGGTTCTGGCTTCGCGTACTGCACTCCTGACCAAAGCCCCTTCCAGCGTGCCCATGCACATGTTTGGGGATAGTTTGAGAACGTTGCCCTGCGAGGGCCGTCGCTTTCTCCATTAGTTCATTTAGAACCATCGTTTTGAGGACTTAGCTTTTTTAAGTTGTCTCTTTGAGAATTTACGCCTTCTTAACCTTCCTAGGTTCTTCGCTTTGGTTGCTCATCTCTTCCAGGCTCGTCTCCAGCTCATAACTTATCTAGGTCTTTAATGCTGGTTTAATGGGCTTGTTAGGGCTTATATTTTGATGATTAGGAGGGACATGCCTCCGTGGAATGATTTTTCGCTCGGGTTGATGCGTCCTCACGAACGTGCGTATCATACGACTTAAACATTATATTTCTTAAACTTAAGGCACAGTTTTAGAGACGCGTCTCTTTCTGCAGTCAAAGCGCCTGGCAACAGCTAGGATGCCCTGAGCAGTTTGAAATACATGTTTAATTTTAGACATCCATTGAAACTCATGCCCAACTGGTATCTCGAGCGGGCATTTTATTATATCATCATATACGTACTCGTTTTCATGTGCATCAGATTACATACTCTTGAAAATTGTTCATGACCTTGCCGTCTGTCAGCGTATTAGCGGATGATAAATCTCTGGGTAATTTTGCTCGTTGGAGACCTTCTCATCGTACTCATTGCGTCCACCGTTTTTAATCAAACGTGGTCTTCCAAGTTCTATTAAATTTATTGAAAATCCTTGTCAGGATTTGATCGTTCCACATACATGCGCTTTCACGTTTATCCGTGCGTAAGAATCGTCTCCTCCTTCGCCGTGCTCATTTTATAAATTACTGTAGCGACATTACCTCGTGTTCTGTAGCTTTGATGTTGGTCACATATCAGAGTACTTCCCCTGCTGTTTGCCTCGGATCTTTCATTCAAGAAACTACCACCCCTTAACAAACACCGAAGATTTTTTCTTTTGCATACTAGATTATTTATAATTAGAAGAATTACGAGAGTGTGGGAAATTCCTAACAATTTCCCTTCCTTTAATATTGGACCATATTAGGACGCACCCAATTTCAAATTTATTGACGTGCGTTTAACTAACGCTAATAAATTTTATCCTTGTGCATCTACATACCTCTACTCGTTATTAGTTGACTAGAAGATTTCGTCCTTAAATTTATCGAACAGGTATTTAGAAAAATAATTTTGGGCAGAAATCCGTAGGAAATCTTTATTTCCTTTCCTCTAGTTATGAAGGTTTCGCTCCAAAAGCAAGTGCTATTTCAGAACAATTGTTGATATGCTTTACAATTAACATCCGGATAATTTTGTCAGTTATATTTTGTGGTATGTTTTAAGACATGTAGCTAACGGGAGCTAGACTCTGTAGGCAAGACTGATTCTTGTGAGCTAGACAATGTTAGTAGTAAGCAATTCCAAACCTCAATGGATCCCAATTATTTGTATTTCATTTTTATTAACGATCTATTCTGATTAGAATTTTAATGATGTTCAAAATTTCATTCATAAAATATTCGTTTCTAGAGTTTAAAGTTCATCTCCGACTAGTAACGAGCTGCATTTCTTTGAGATCGCGTAACTCCATTGTAGGTGTGGCACTCGAGCCATGCCTACTCTGCACTCATTGATCAAAACTCTGACGCTCTTGTTGTGACCCTAATTTTTAGATCTGTACAGGTACAATATCTTTTCGTCCTACACTTACACACAAAATATTCCGGCAACTTCCCAGCCCCTTACCTACCCACATAAAACATTATCGCAAACTCATAACGTATTATTCTGAGGTCTGAACTGCACGTTTGCACGGTCATGACCAAGTGGTGAGGGTCAGGCCTGTAGCGCAAGCTCGCAGCATCTCGCGTGAGAGATGGCACTCATGGCACAGAGCCAGGCCTCTCGGGAGGCTTATAACTCGCTGCTCACGACGACAAGTGTCCCGCTAGGCCTCAAGACCACCTCGCTCTCATCATGGAGTGGCCCTTCGAGTCATCAGTCGTATTTTCAGTGCTTCTTCACTTACGCCAATAGTTTCTCGTGCGTATAATTCTTCACGGGAAGGGGCTACTGTTGCTGTGATACTTCGTTTCACGAGGTCGAAGCACATTTCTGGTCATTTTTTTTCTTCATTGCGTTGCATCATAAAGGGAATTGCATGTTAATTCTACGGTTCAATATTATTCATTTTGATGAATTTGATTAAGTTTGTGTTTCTTGTAAAAAAGTTCCCCATGTTTGTCTTTTTATGGTACGTGTAAGGTGAATTGAAAAATTTATCGAAGAAGAGATTGAAGGAATTCGAACATCATTAATTGAGTGCAGTCTTTTATTTAAACGGACTGTTAATTTTACTTCTTCAAGATTGCATGGTTAATTCGTAATTGGTAATCTTCTTATGATGACTTAATGATCTGTGGAGAAGAAAAGTGTGTAACCCTTGAAAAAATATCTAAATGATCGTCCACTTGACTGAACAGAGGTCAACATTTTCAAAAGCATCCCATTATCACTTATGAATTACCCAGTAATGCGCATTGCTGTTATAATTGACAACATATTTTTATTTCGAGGAAATTTTAGAATGTAACGACAATGGGTAAAGTTTTACAAGCCGTTCCCTTTTAAATTGCGCGCCGGGTATTGAAGTAGTGTAGCACTAGCTTAGGAGTTGTGAACGCGCTGAAGTTTATGGGCTGAAAAAACTGCCAACACCTAATGAACACTGAAGACTAAGTGCGATATATCAGAGTACGAGTATCTACTGTAAATTAAACGTAGAAATGTTTATTCTTTTCATTTATGAGCAAGTAAATTCCTTATTTTTCTCTCAAATATTACTTATTCTAGTTCCTATTTTCGTTTTAGTGTCGACGAAATAGTTGATTACGTTTTGTATGAGTTTCCGTACAATTGGGTCAACAATTTTGGAATATATCTGGATACACTTTTTTTTCCTAATGTTCATCCACGAAATACACATCAGTGGTCTAAAATTTTCTCTGCTACCGGTACGCTGGTTTTGATCTCCTGCACACTAAGTCGATATTCTAGCATGAGCAGAAATTTTCCCTGAGACTCTGGCGCACAATTCGTCAATAATTCGAGCATTGAGACGCAGTTGCTGTTCCTTTACTGAGTTCTGCTCTGTCAACATCGTAATGCTGGTTTCATGGGCTTGTTAGGGCTTATATTTTAGTAATTATGACGGACATGCTTCCGGGGAATGGTTTTTCGCTCTGGTTGACACTGCAGCTTGGGTCGACACTGCAGCTTGGGTCGACACTGCAGCTTGGGTCGACACTGCAGCTCGGGTCGACACTGCAGCTCGGGTCGACACTGCAGCTCGGGTCGACACTGCAGCTCGGGTCCTCCCTCAGCTGGCCACTGCACAACAAAGCTCGCCACGTGCGCGTCTCGTCTCCGAGCGGTCATTCAATGCGTCATTGGGCTTCTTTTCTGCTGAATTTTGACGGAGTATCTGAATTCAGAACAATAGAGAATTTGTTTCACCACACTTGATAGGGATGAAATAGTAAAAATGCGTGTTGAATGAATGTGTATTATTTTGTGGGAAAAGTAAAGTTTCGACTTTTGTTAGTACTTTATTTCAACACTGCGCTTAGTTTATACATATTTTATTACGTTCCAACATGTCTATTCCGTATATTTTTAGTAATTATAGTGATAAATTTCAAAATTTGTATTGTATTGGATGTGCGAATGTATATACATACCTCGCTCAATTTCTTAATGACCTTGTTTCTACTGCTGTTGATTTCTTCCACAGTGTCAACTTTACGGTTCGTTGTTGTAATCAATGGCTGCCATGAAAAAGTGCTAAAAGTCTGTAGCATTTACAATTGCCGTCCATTAAAGCAGTTTTATGAACTTCAGCCACAGAGTCTCTAACTGGCATGGCTCATTTCCCAGAGGGTAGCAGTGGAAGAGGCAGAGAGGGCGTGAGATGCGGAAAAGTATGTAGCATTTAATCCCAACGGAACTGTCCTGAGATTCTTCGAATGGTACAAAGTGGAACACAAAAATCTTGTACAAATTCTTGATAAGTGCCTCTCACTGAAGCTTCCTTGTTCGTGTTCGTGTGATATTAATAGAATATTTCCTTGTCAGTCGATTTGCATTTTTGTTATTTTTACAAATCTTTACTTTTTTGTCCGGTTTGTTTGTTTTTGTTTCTGAAGGATGAGTCTTTCACTTCCGTTCCATTATATCAAAAACCTTCACTGCTATTTGTGATCCTGCAATCGTTTCATAAGTTTTGAACCCACGTGCTTTGAAAAGTGGGTCACCCTCTAACAAAATAACAAAAGCTGAAGACTTGAGTGCGATCCTAACTCCGAAGATTTTCGAGATGTTCTCCACTCTCCAGCCGTACCCAGAGTACCATCACAAGCGGTCTGATGAAGGCAGGTGAGTAGTTTTATCGTCTTGTGAGAGCAGGTAAAAACCTGTCGTAGCAGACCACGTGTACCTTATTTTTGGTTTTGGTTACCTGTAATCAGGATATGAAAATACCTTCTGAACTTGTTTATTGTGATCGTTTACTTCCGATTTATACAATGCTCGGTGACCGTGTGAGGCATGTGATGGGAACTCGATTTGTGGCTTCTACCGCCAGCTGTGAGGACAAATAACAGTTTCAATCATTTGATCAGTGCGATTTTAAAAGTTTTGATTTCTTCTCATGGGCAATTTTATGAATTTTGCGTATTTTGTTGGTCGTGTTTTTATCATACAGTTTTTAGCCCTGTATGAGGCGATCTAAATTGAATGATACAGGGTGATTTTTAATGACGGAACCAGAAAATTTTCTTATCAACTCCTGTGATATCGAACGAATTTTTAAAACTAAGCATCTATAAAATTTTAAGACCCACCAGTTTTATTTGACATCACTGTATTCTTGGAGGATACCTAAGGGAAGAGTTTACCATGATAAACCGATAGATCTACACTAACTCAAGGCATTCATCGATTCAGAGACGGGGCAAATTGGACCAGAACTCGCCAGTGCCGTAATGGACGGCCTTCGCCCATGGTGAAAATCATCTTCAAAAAGTAATGAAACTTTGTAAATCTCAACATTCTGCTGCTTTTCAGTTTCTCAAAATCTTTCGGTTATTTCAGATGATATTATAGATTATTTTTGGTCCCGTCGTTAAAAATCCCGTATAGTAAGAAATTTATAGCTGACAAAACTTTACATGGGCGATGATTTAGGAAATGGTAATGGTTCTAGCTTAAAAATATTTATAAATAGATAAAAAGACGTGACGCACTCTACACAGGAGAGAAGAGAATCCTTGACTTCAAGAACTGAGAGTCGATGAGAAAGTTGGTTGAAAACCTTGAATCCTGCGCTTTTCGGTGAGTGATTTTTCGTACATTAGGTGTTGCAAATTGATATGAATATATGCATTATATATACTGCGTGTATAATAAATATAAAATACGTGTATCTAATATTTTACCCTGTATACATTTTATATACATATTTTATATATATTTTATATTTTATATACATTTTATATTTTATGTATATTTTATATATATTTTATATATATTTATAATTTATTCATATAAATTATATGAATAATTTCGGTAATTCATACATTTATTTACATACATTTATATACTATACATTTATATATTGCGTAAAATATATATATATTATGCAATACGTAACGTATATCCTAATTATGCATATATTATCATTCTCTTTTTAGTTGAATATGTATCAATGTAATTGGGCATAGTATTTGCATAGAGTATGTGGACGTACCTGCGTTCGAACTGTATAGTCCATCATTCTCATGTAAATATATTTACATCTGTTTGCGGTTTACACATTTAAATTACTTTTTTGAAGTCTATCATTTCAAAACGAAATTATTCTATATATTTTATCATTTTAAGATCAGTGTCTTTTACACTATTACCTATGCTGGCACAGTTTGGTTGGTCTATCCAACCGTTGAAAGCTTATTTNCCAAGGAAGTCAAATTTTCAAAACTAATCTACGGTATTTACTCAGAATATTTCAATAACATTTTCCAAAAGAATCATTCCCAGCGAACCACATCTAGCACAGAATCATTTATTTTGTTACGCATGGGAGTTTAGTGTAATTTTTGTCATTTTTAGTGACAAAACTCAAAAAAATATGCTGGCACAGTTTGGTTGGTCTATCCAACCGTTGAA
>VOMN01012941.1:0-11050 GCA_014899125.1 Orchestia grillus
GGACGTGGCTGCAGCGGGCAGGACGTGGCTGCAGCGGGCAGGACGTGGAGGCACTACCGGCTCATCTACACAACTGGTGAGTAGAAAATAACTACTGATTTAACCTACAGCTAAAATATAATAATTAGTGTAATTTTTTCATTCGATTCAAACACGTATTTGTAAATGTATTTTATTTACATGGTTTTTTACCTCGAATATATAACCGCGACTGAACCAGCAGCAATTTCCTTCAAAATTTCATCCAAATACGAAATAAACAGGCAAAGTCTATTACCCCAGGCAAGACTTTACCTTTTGAAGCCACGTTGCATTCTTGCTAGGAGCACAACGACAAAGTAAAGTGATCTACTGAAGTTGATGCACAGTACTCAGCTGGCAGGAGCTGGAGTGGCCCACAACACTCGCTCTCTCCAGCCTTCAATTGACGTGTCTCCTGCACCTCAGCAGCCCAGCCAACTTGTGAGCGGGACACTGTTGCGCTAAAAAATCTCCCAACCCTTTCGCTTCCAAGGAATCTTTCTGCCGATAGAATCACAAGATCTTTTCTGGCTCTCATCGTTAAACGGGGGAATCGAATGAGAGGGCATTACACCCCGCACTCGTACAAGGTTCCGTGGGCATGCCGGGCTTTGAGGCATTGATTAAAGGGCCAGAAGACGAGACGTGAATCATAGATACCTTCCGTACGGTGCGAGATACACAGAGTTTATTTATATTGTTCATGTTAGCTAAAGCATTACATTAGTATGATAGCTATATTTCAAAGGGAAGATTAGGTTATCAACCGTCTATCATGAAATAAAAATTACATTAATCTTCATTTCGGATGAATATTTAAACATACAGAACAAGTAAAGTATTTACCCCACTTACCTGTGGTATCACAAACCGAACGCTGTATTTACCACACTTACCAGTGATATCACAGAGCAGACGCTGTATTTACAACACTTACCAGTGATATCATAGAGCTGGCCCAGTATTTAGCCCACTTACCAGCAGTATTGCCGAGGGGGCGCAGTATTTAGCACTGTCGGGACATCAACAGCGCAGGTGGCCGTGTTTCCAGCTTGACGCATGACTCTGCTCTGGCCCTCGCGGGAAATTAACAGTATTGCGTACACCGGACATTTTATTACAATACGCACCCCAAAAAAGAGAGCTGTAATGCAGCTCGCCGTGCCCCAAACACCGCCAGCTTCCGGCGACCCAGCAGCCGCTGACTCCAGCGTGCTCATCTCGTAGCGGTTTGGGATGTGACACCGTCGTGTTAGCCTCTGGCACGAATTATTTCTAAATGTTTAGAAAAACTTGTACATCCCTGTCATAAGGTAATGTTTTCGTCAACCGAAAGGTTTCAGGTAAAATTTACTGCCTGCTGTCGTTAGTCGATATTTTCCATTAAGGTTTATTGTTATTTTCTTAAATTGTGTGGTAACTAGATCTAGTGGGGAAAAGTGCTTCCTGAACTTGTATCTCTGTATTATCATTCTGTTTTCCACCTGAAACTTTTACTAAATACGTCTTTGAATAAATATTGTTTTCTTGATTAAGCGGATAGGATCAAGCTTTATCTCCGATCTCACTGTTATCACAATCTCGTGTGTAGAGATGCCAGCTTCCTGAGAAACACCATTCGTACAGTGAAGCATGGCGTAGGGTCCATAATATTGTGCGGTTGTTTCCTGTGTCTGGTGTGGGTACGCTTCACCGCACAGAAGGAACTGTGAGAAAATATTATATGAAAATACTCGAAGAAGGATTCTCTTGGCCTTGGACGTAGAGAAGATGGTGCTTCCAACATGACAGCGACCCAAACCACGTAGCAATAGCGTACATTGAATTCTTGAATAAGGCAAATAAATAACGTTTTAAAATGACCATCTTAGTCGCTAGACCGCAATTTAATCGAAAATTGATGACGAGAGCTGAATGTCCGCGTTCACACACGACACTCAACAGCCAAAATACCAACGAGCTGGAATGATCACCAAAGAGAAAATTCTGTATGATATTTTTATGAACCTGGTTAAAATTAATCAGGGTTTAGCGACTGTAATTCAATCGAAAGGTTTTACAATTGATTATTAGTTATGAAAGTCTGCTCGGCATGAATCGTTTTTGTTTTGGAGTTTTGATAGCAACATTTCTAAATTCTTCAAAGCATTGTACACAGACCTAGACTTTTGTGTGTAATTTCTCAACTTTTTTATTACGAGAACGAGTGAATTTCATTGCGCTACAGAGGATAATTTTTGAGGTATCGTAGAAAAGTTATCGCAAACGTTCGGGCAAGATTACTATCTGCAAGCACAGTTTGTGATTCGCGTACGCTCTCCATAAAAAAGTGTCATTTCAGCTCAATTTATTCAGAGTTACGTTAATGTGTTCTTCATGTACATAAACGCCCTATTCACGGTCGCAACCTGAAGGAAAAATTGTTATTGAGGTAGATAGCACAAAAGCTATGAAACATTGCATGCTATTAGTTAAATTTTTATTTAGTCACAATGGAACAGTAGAGTTACATGAACGCAAAGTAAGTTAAACTATCGTACGAAACACCGTAGACTTTGGCAATGAGCTTCAACGTTCAAGGCAATTCTCGATCACTATCACATAGCTAAGAGACTTGTGTCATTCATAATACGTTCATGTGATACGTTTATGAGTCTGTGAAATGAGGAGTGATTGCCACACATCACTGGGTTAAAAAATACGTCGCATTTCTTTCAGTCTGCTTAATGAGAAACATTACTTTCGGTGTAGTGCGATTGTGTTCTTTTCGTAGGGGCCAAATTGATAACTTCTGAAATTATCTTGAAGTTGCCATGGCATGACCCTAAACTAAAAGAACAACTATGTCGAGTATGAATTGTAGACACTGCAAATTTTTCAAACGAGACACTTCATTCCTCACTACTTCTAACGGCTTTCTTCTTGGCTCACTACTTCATTTCCAATTCTTCAAAAGAGAAATGTAACTCAAGACTATAACGAGACACCGCAAAAAAAACTGCGACGGTAGGGATTGAGAACCCAGAAAATTTTCCCAAGAGGCTACACGACCAAATCAGCCGCCGGGGCTTGCGGCGGCGGCGGCTGGTTGCACGGGAGCACCTCGTGAGCTTTGCATTTCTGGTGGTAATTAATTTTACGGGCGAGCTCCGGTCGTTTGCCCGGCAGCGTCCCGAATTGATGGCGGTCGTGCGACCGTCCCACTGTGAAGTGCTGGGTGGCGTGTTTGTGGGCCCCTGGTGGTGTTGTGGGGCCCCTGGTGCTGTTTGTGGGGCCCCTGGTGGTGTTAGTGGGGCCCCTGGTGCTCTCTGTGGGGCCTTTGGTGCTGTTTCTGGGGCTCCTGGTGCTGTTTCTGGGGCCCCTGGTGCTGTTTGTGGGGCCCCTGGGGCTGTTTGTGTCCCCTGTTACATCTGTACTCTGTTACATCTACACGCTGTTACATCTGTACCTGCTATACCTCTACCGTGTTACATCTGTACCTGTTACATCTATACCTTCTACACCTGTACCGTGTTACATCTGTACCCTGTTACATCTGTACCTTTTCCATATGTACCTGCTACACCTGTACTGTGTTACATCTGTACCTGTTACATCTGTACCCTGTAACACATGTACCCTGTTACACTTGTACCCTGTTACGTCTGTACCCTATTACATCTATGCCCTATCACGTTTGTGCCTTAGTACGTCCGTAACCTGTTACGTCTGTACCCTGTTACGTCTGTACCCTGCTACGTCTGTACCCTGTTACGTTTGCACCCTGTTACATCTGTACCCTGTTACGCCTGTACCCTGTTACGTCTGTACCCTGTTACGTCTGTACCATGTTACGTCTGTACCCTGTTACGTCTGTACCCTGTTACGTCAGTTTTCTATTGCTTCTGCTCTGTGCTCTCTCCGTACCCCTAATTGTGTGTTCCATATAAAATTCTCGAGAAATTTCCCCTAGTTTCCTGACTCTTGCGTTGTGAAGGCAGTGTAATCAGTTGTGTTGCCACATCTGATGGTCGTGTTGTTATGCAATCAGTTGTGTTTCCATGTCTGGCAGCCGTGTTGCTAATGTCTGGCTGCTGTGTTGCTATGTCTAACAGCTGTGTCGCCATGTCTGGCAGCTGTGTTACCATGCCTGGTAGCCGTGTAGACATGTCTGGCAGCTGTGTTATCATGTCTGGCAGTTATATTACCATGCCAGGCAACTGTGTAGCCATGCCTGGCAGCTGTGTTGCCATGTCAATCAGCTGTGTTAATAATATATAATCGGCTGTGTTGCCATGCCTGGCGTCTTTGTTGCCATGTCTGGCAGCTGTGTTGCCATGCCTGGCGTCTTTGTTGCCATCTCTGGCAGCTGTGTGGCCATGTCTGGCAGCCTCGCAGCGAGAACGGCGTCAGCCTCTCACACCGGCTTGACCCCCAGCGACAGGCCTACTCCCCATGGTCTGAAGGCTAATGTTGCCAATATTGGCTCATGGCTTCTAATATTGGTTGATATTTGTCAATATTGGCTAATATCGGCTAATATTAGCTTTTGTCAGCTAATATTGGTTTACAACGGCTAATATTAGCTTATAACGGCTAACATTGGCCTGAAGATTTATATTAGATTCTCTTTGCAGCAACTGCTAACCGCTCCAAGAAGCTCAGTTTTCCTCTAATCTCGGAGTCCAGGGCAGCGTCTTTTCCTGTGTGTGGACACCTGGGGACGCTCTCTTTACTCGAACGCCTGTTTACTACTCAGAACATTTTTGTCATCAAATCAAAGGGATTCCAATTTGCGAGAACGGTTTGGCGGCCAGGCGTGATGTAACCAGGAATTAGTAATTAAAAATGAAATCCATATGAAATTTTCTGCCGTTGCATATTATGCAAATTGATGGAATATATTCTTGTAGGCTTGTGTTGGCGTACTGATCATCATTCTTTATTATTCTCTATTTAAATGTTATTTTAATTAGGATCATAAAACAGACTACACCGTCTCATAACTCGGCCGTCACTCCGCCTGCCACGCCTCGCAACACGCGCCTGTTCACGCCACTGTCTGCAGGCGAACGCCACAATAATTTGAGCAAATATGGGGCACGATAATGAAGCGANGCCTCTGCACTCCAGTAACTGCTGCTCTCTTGGTGTGGTGCTCTGGCCTCATGCAACTGACGACTGAACTAACTGTTCACTGACGCAACTGGCGACTGAACTAACTGTTCACTGACGCAACTGACGACTGAACTAACTGTTCTCTGATACAACTGATGACTGAAGCAGCGATCGACTGATGCAACTGTCGCCTGAGATAACTGTAAGCTCTGGTGACTGAGACTGTGACTGTACGTAGTTTACGCTAAGGAAAAATGTTGCCCAGGGTACGTTGGGACAGTCCACCGTTCCGTTTCCGGTTATGATTTTGATCCTTCGTTTTACATCTCTGCAACGAACTACTGTCGCATGTGTGCGAGCTACTTTCGTCCCCGAGATGTAAAAGAAGGATCAAAATAGTTTCCGAAAAATGAAATGGTGCGCTGTCACAATGTGGCCCGTGTCACTTTCTGCCCGGCTCACCGTAGCTGTCGAGTGAGGCAACTGTCAAATAAGGCAACTGTCAACTAAGGCAACTGTCAACTAAGGCAACTGTCAACTAAGGCAACTATCATCTAAGGCAACTGTCAACTAAGTCTACTGTCAACTGAAGCAACTGCCTACTGAGGCAACTGTCCACTGAGGCAACTGTCAACTCAGGCAATTATTAACTCAGGCAACTGTCAACTCAGGTAACTGTCAACTCAGGCAACTGTCGACAGAGGCACCTGCCAACTGGGGTGACTGTCAGTCAGTAGCTGCAGTGAGACAGCGGCAACCAGCCTATGTCCACGCTCTCAATTACTGACTGCCTTTGTTGCCAGGCTCCTTGCACCGCTGCCTGCGCACATCATAATTATTTGTTATATTTAAATGAATTATTGAATCACACGAGGTGATGCGCCTTAACGTTTTACTGCATTTGCACGATGTTTGTGCCGTTTAGAGTCTACCGTCGCGCTAGGTGAGTTGCTGCTGTTAAATGTGCCTGTGACAAGTGCAACTGAGAATTTCTGATGGTCGGAATGTCTAGGATTTTGATCACGAATAAAGTTAGCCGTCCGCCTCTTAAATCTTGGTGATAAATTATGGCTGTGCTCAAATTTATCGTATTGGCAACATCATAGTGAGAGTAAGTTTTTTAACCTAGTCTACATCAAATAAGTTTGGTTTTCGTGTGGTTGAAAGCTGAGAATCATAATTCAAGTTCAGTAATTCAATGACGTTTGAATTTCAAACTAATATAGCAGCCCACACAAATCAATTAAAGCCTCTTTCCTTCCATGCACTCGTTTGAATGTAAGCATCTTATAAAAGATTTAATTTTGTTACATTTTATGTGATATCGTCGAATGTAAACCTTATCCATAATCACCTTCCATCGTATTATAGCACAAAATTAAATTTAACTATTTTTTGGTAAAAGAAATCATAGTTGTTGTATGAAAGCAAAAATTACTTTCCTCGACAGTAGCTTCATGGCACGTCGCTGGTCTAATACAGTCTTTACTGAGGAGCAGGATTATGGCAACTGTCTTTCATTCATCACGCCGACGCACGAGCCCACAGTCTCCTAATCCCGACTAATATGATATCCTAAAAATATAGTAGGGACTTACATTTGTACTATTAACATAACTTCACGCTTATCTCTAGCATATAATCAAAACTAAGTCCTCAAGGTTATACTATCGTAATTGTACGTTGTAAGAAATTGAATTCTCAGAAATTGACAGGAACGAAATGTTCTTTAAGCACAAGATTTCTATGATATTTTAAATTTTGTGCCGCTATACACGATAATACAACTCTTCTTCTTCGTCTTTTATTTCCCTGTACGCTACCACTCCCATGCCTATGTACGTATTTCAATGACCTTTCAAGTTGGATCAAATATCTTTTCTCTTGTGCCTCTTTGCCAAGTTGCTCCATCCCTGTTTCACTTACCTAAACAACACTGTCACCATTTTTTCATACAAAGTTCCTTACATCGTCCCTTCTGCCACTCTGTCATTGCGATCCACCTTCCTCCCCATCCCCACTCCCATGCCTCCTACACCACAACTGCCATGCAACTTCCGCCACACCCTCCCTCTGTCACTGTTTATGCAACATTCATCGTCTCACTACTTCTAACGCCACACGGTCCGGTCACTACTTTGAACGGCCTTCAGTCCCATCTCAGTACTTTTAATGCCCCTCGGCCCTGCCCCTCTACTAACGGCCTTCAATCCTGTCTCACCGTTTCGGATGGTTCACTTCCTGTCTTACTACTCTAACGCCACACTTCCTGTCTCACTGCTTCTAGCGCCACACTTCCTGTCTCACTACTCTAACGCCACACTTCCTGTCTCACTACTCTAACGCCACTCTTCCTGTCTCACTGCTTCTAGCGCCACACTTCTTGTCTCACTACTCTAACGACACACTTCCTTTCTCACTACTTCTAACAGCCCACGTCCTATTTCACTACTTCTAACGCCATACTTCCTGCCCCACTACTGGTATGGCACACTTCCTGTCCCACTACTGGTAACAGCACACTTCCTGTCCCACTACTGGTAACGGCACACTTCCTGTCCCACTACTGATAACGGTACACTTCCTGCCCCACTACTGGTAACGGGACACTTCCTGTCCCACTACTGGTAACAGTACACTTCCTGTCCCACTACTGGTAACGGTACACTTCCTGTCCCACTACTGGTAACAGTACACTTCTACACGCAACCCGCTCTTCATATCACCTCCATTCCCTCGGTCACAGCCGCCACAACCGCTTCCTCTTCGCCACTTGAGGCCACCTCTATTATACCCCCAATTTGCACTCACCCCTCGTTCCCTTCCACCCCCAGCCCAGATCTGTCGGCTTATTGGCGGTGCCGTCCATCTATTTTATGCCTCATAGCTTCGATTTAGAGCGCACGCATGATAACTGCAGCCGCTGCGGCCTCTCTGTGGCCTGCGCCGCCGTCGCGAGGGCCATGTCCGTCTCTTTGTGGTGGTCGCGGGAATGCCATGTCCGTGTGATATATTGGACGCCTCACACGGGACTTCAACATGCGTAAATGTCATGGTCGGGATGGGCAGTGCATGGCAGCGTTGTATATTTTATACGTATAATGTACGTTGCATGTGCAGTGGCAATGCATATCGATTGACTTCAGTGAATTTCACGCTATGTTGGCGCTATTTGCTTTGTTACGTTGATGTCGCTTGAAGCACAGCTCCCTGAATGACCGGTCAGTCTCGCTGCACGCTACCGCTTCATTTACCGCTCTATGATTGATCGACGCGATTCAAACTGAAATACGCTAGGGTCTTCAAACAGATAATTCTGAATTTTGTTCTAGCATGCGTTAGTGAGCGCTGTCGAAAAAAACAAGAAAGAATGTAACAGACGACGTCGTATACACAATGACGAGAACCTGGCTTGTTCCCTCAAAGCGCGATAATTTCACCAAGGTCCAAACACTCGCCTGCATTCCCTTTCACGGAACGCAGGTGCCTGTAACTAATAATTTAATGTGCGTCACTTTGTGTGAGCTGAGGTGTTTTTGGATTGCTTGATTTATGTTGTGTTTATTATGTTTTATGGTGAGCAGGAGTAGCTTACGGATCTGTGATCGCTACACAATTACGCGTGCGAAGTTTCTGACCATTAAGCCATGATACCGCAAAAGATTACATATATGAACTTATTGATACCTTGAGCTCTTGGACGCAAGAGAAGTGAAAGGCTTATGCAATGGAGATGTTCTCTTTGTACATGAATCGTGAATGCTGACGTACTTCGGGGATAACCAAAGACATATGTAATGTCGGTCTGTGATTATGCAACTATTCTGGATGTATATTCAATTTTATAGTTTTTACATGTGTGTGATTGGAGATTTGGCGACTTCAAATGCTCCCAAATCACGCCAAATGCGTCAAATCTCACTCGAACAACTCATTCGAACCTCATCCAATTGGCACCCACGCTTCATTTGGACCTCTAACGAAAGCCAACTAAAGTTTCATGTAAATCCTGATCAAAATCCATTACAACGCACCCAAGCCCTGTTCAAATCCGTCACAAATCCGACCCGAATCTATGACTCAGAAACAAGCCACCGCAGCGCCTCACCAGAGGGGCAATTGGGGCGTGCAGTTGGTGGCAAGAACTGTCTCTTTACCACCGCTCGTTTTCTCACCATTATTATGTGCTCGGGTGACTGAACGATATGGATAATAAACCCTTTGAGCCCTGAACACATACGTAGTCGTTCGAATTTGATTTAACCTTCCGTATTGTATTGGTACGGTTTAACTAAAACTAACATTCAGTGTCGATGTATCCCTTGGCTAGTGTGCAGTAGAGCCCCGATAGCCCTCTAGCTCGAAAAATGTTGCTGGCATTAAGGCACAATGGAAAATTTGAGCTGGAGCTGTGTTAACCCTACCGTACTCAAAAAAGATAAATTTCAGTTAATGAGCTTCAGTATCAT
Organism: Orchestia grillus; assembly: GCA_014899125.1. NCBI lineage: Eukaryota > Metazoa > Arthropoda > Malacostraca > Amphipoda > Talitridae > Orchestia > Orchestia grillus. The sequence continues at coordinate 9,588 of VOMN01012941.1, forward strand.
AAAATTTCAACTTCAGTTTAGCTGACGTTCGCTGAACACGTGAAAATTTTAAATTGACAAGTGTAATATTGAGGAAAATGCTCGTGAACTGGTCTGTCTGCCTCATCCAAATTACTGACAAATCTAGGTCCATCATTGTCTACTCAACCGAACAAAGAAAATTTCATAACACACATTAATACAACGTGTAAGAAGTATAGGTTATCGATGCTAACGACTAGTTAGTTTTAGTCCATTCTGTGCTTACGAGGTGCAAATCACATTGAGTAATTTACATGATTGTTTTTTATAGATTCAATCCGACTGAACTAAAGGCAACCACGGCAGTTAAACTATATATGTACTTGGAAATCGACTTTGTAGCCGTTTTTAAATCTTAAAATATCACACGTTATGTCTCCAGTCTCTACTGAGTAGACATAAATATTTCATATATTTGCTGACTGCTAGTAGCTTTCAGGTAACGTTTCTGTAGCGTATCAGATAATTGAGCTGAAGCAAAAGTGCGTCTTAGAAACACATGGAAAAGCAGCAGCTTCAAAGTTATTTTGAAGTCATGGTAGTCACATTTAGATTACAGGTCCTGTGTCTCTACTTCTAACTTTTAGCCCTTTTTTGTTTCAGTTTCTGTATGAGACGCAAAGAAGGCCATCAATCGACAAAATGGACTTAAAGTTTAAACTTCAGGAAACCTAGAGTTCTGTCACCTAAATTCTACACATAAATTTACTGTAAAGGGTGCAATATTTTCCGAAACGTATGATACATTTTGAGAATTTTGTTCGCCACAGTTTATGAGATACCTCCTCTTCTTTTTTTCTTCTTTATCGCTTTTTTATTCTCTTCCCTTCCTCCATCTTCCTCTCCTCTTTCTTTTTCATGTTCGTCCCGAGTCATTGATGACCTAAGAAGGGACGTCTGCTGCAGGCGTTTCTTGGCTTCGCTGAGGTGGTTCTTGCAATCGCCTGCAGCTGCTGCTCACGACGTTGGCTTCATTAACAATAGTGACGGCCGTATTGTAAATACGCAAGATATAGTTAACTTCAACGGCAGAGTATTACGACTCTGTAGTACTAGTTATTTGCCATTAGTTCTCGGCAGAGTACTACGACTCTGTAGTACTAGTTATTTGCCAATAGTACTAGACAGTACTACGATTCTGTAGTACTCTGTCGCTATTATGTCGACGTACACTCTGCCTACGTCGACACAATAACGACGGTCGTAATGATAATTACCTTGAACGATAGAGTGCAGTGACTGGACGCTACTGTGTACTTTGATACAAACGTGTACGTCGCGTATTATTTGGGGGAGGCACGAACTGTTGGCAGTGCGTGCCAAACAAAATTCAAATGTTTGAAGCCTAAAGAAATTATAGTTTAATTTTTATAATTTCCTCAGAATGCAGGTATATGGATGATATCACAGCGTACTCTATACAGGCCTGGCCACCGTGCAAC
>VOMN01012944.1:0-17337 GCA_014899125.1 Orchestia grillus
CCAACTCATTCAGTTCCTGTAACTTACATACCTGAGTGTAACATTAAGCCTTTTTTTGTTATTAATCTTCGATCTGCTGTAAATTGAATGCCTTAATTTCTACATAAGTTGCCCTAGAAGCCTTGTAGCTTATTCGGGCCACAAGTGGTATATATCCTGATCCCGGTTCTTCGTCATTCCTCATTTGATTGTAAATTTGTATCGGATGTAAATTACTAGTGGTAAATAAATGTTTCCGAATGTTTCCAAGTGTTTCCAAGTTCAGGCGCACTAAAGCAACAGAAGTTAAGAAACTGCACCAAAAATTCAGGTATCTGCAATCAATGAGTGATTCAATAACTGCAATCATTGAGCGATTCAATAACTGCATCATTCAGTAATTGGGTAACTGTACTTATTGAGTAATAGAGTGAATGCAATTATTGAGTAACCGAGTAAGTGCAATCATTGAGTTATTCAGTTACTAGAATCATTGTGTAACTAAGTACATTAAAACGCGAGAAATAGAGTCCCCGGAATTATTGAATTATTAAAGAACTGCACCATAAGAAAGCCAAAGGAGTTGAAAGAGTGCAACAAAATTTGATCAACATTCGACCATCAAAAATGCCGTGAAAGAACACTCAATTTCATGGTGATTTGAAGCGGAAAAAGATCAGGGGCTCGTATTCTTCATTGCTGAATGATCTCTAATTTTACTTGTTGAGATACTTTCAGCCTTCCCGTACGCCGAAACAGCATCAAAGCTGTAGAAATGTGTAACGCTCTCGGTATGGTATCAGAAATCATTTCGATTCGTCACCGTTAGTTCACATTGAATAGTTGTGACATTTCTGTGCCATTGAGCATTTTAGGTTAGCTAGGAGGTCAGCCTTCATATCTTGTGCAACTTTGTACCCAGTGTAGTCTCAAGTATCGTCATGCATTTGCTTATCTACTTGTGCGCAACATATCTTTACTTTCTCAATGTCTACGGAAAATGAGCAACGGATTGCTCGTAAGCTCCAGAGTAAGACAATTTAAAATTAAGAGCTCAAAACCAGTATGTTTTTACCAGCTTTTACATAGTGGTTGACTTTTATTGATTTCATTGCCTTCATATCCCCTCCTGAAGCAGACACCGACTGGATGCCTAGGCAAAGCCTCACAGATGACTAACAAATGGCATCAATATATTGCACTCATAATGGCACAAATCCTGGGAGACGACAATAATTCTTGCGTGGTCCTCAAATTACTCTCGGCAGGAAGGACTTATTTTCTGGCTGATCAGCCACTCGCAGCGTGCATTTGCCGACAACACGGCTAGTAATTGTAATATCTGACCTGCACACACGATACGTGATAACCCTGCGGTCACAAGTACTATAATCAGGGTCGTCAAAATGACAAGATCTCTGTGAGCAGCTGCATTTCATCTGTCTCTGATCCGAGTGTTTCCATGATCACAGAGGGCCCCTGTAGGGAAATCAGAATACCCCGTAAAATCATATTGATGTCTATTCGAGGTGGGCTATTATTACTCTTCGCCTGCTCTACAACATGCTGTGTATGTGAACACGCATACATACTCTGAATCTATGTAGCACTTCACCTGTTTTATCATGACATGCTTGAGCTCCAGGATGTTTTTGTTGGTTAAAACGTTATTGCAGTGGAGTTTTGAAAAAAGTTTCAGCATTGCCACGAATCTGCAGCATTTTTTTTCATGCGAAGCACGATATTTAATTTTGATAGCTTAACTAACAGAGAAATGCCCGTTTTTAGGGTCAATGGTAAGTTTTTCTCCTTGGATTTATTCCCTTGTATTGCTGATATTTTAGCTCAGCGACACTTAAGATACCAATGAAAATTTTACCCTTGACAGATGTTTAGGCAGAAATAAAAATTACTGAAGAGAAGACTGTCACTCTACCATCACTTTCATCACCAGCTGGCAAACTAGTTCAACGTCACTAGTGCTGTTGACTTCCTTGGTCATAGCAGTGATGATAGACGGTTCAGAGCACAGAGTCACTCTAGTTTAAATCTAGAAATCACACTATAAGGTGGTTGGAGTCTGTTACCAAACTTCAATTGATTGTCTGAAATAAACTGGTTTGTATTATTAAATGATATGATAAACTTTGCTTCAATAAACAGTTCAAAGGTGGACGAGTGTGTATGCGCGCGAGACAATGAAGTATAGGAAATTAATAATGTAATATACTGTTGAAAAATACTTAATTTTTTCGATTTTTTAAAAATAAGTACAGGAGCAAGATCATATGTCACATTAGTTGGCTAATTAACAGTGAAACACTGTAAAGAATGAAGGAAAATTATATGAACAATTATACTATCCATTATATTTAAATATTTTTTTAAACGACATAAATGTGATAAAACTTTGCTTCATTGCATTTGGAAACTACATCGAAGCTCTGTTGTTTACCAGTCATTATTAAGTAAGATATAAATCAACCTTGGTGTCCGCGCGCTGTCGAAGGCGTTCTTGCATATCGTCCATTAACTCGACTGGTCATATCGTGAGGAATGGCCACAATTTATTGACGAACTGCATATTTTAATTGCTCATCAGTTCAGGCTTTGCGAGTGTTCGTTTTTCGCCTTTCAAATGCCCCGAGTGCCAATTTTTAGGTTCAAATTAAGTGACCGGATAATGGAACCGACGTCCTAGGCATCGCATTCCCACAAAGAAAGTGCGATGCTCGCCAGTACAATCCATTAAGGACAACCTTTATCAAAAGGAAAACACAATTACCTTGTTTATTTCGTACAGAGCAAACGTATGCAAGTTTTGAAGCTAAATATATTTTGTGTATTCTTGCTTTTATTGCCTTTTTATCAAGCCAGCACATGTGTCAGGTCATTTCGCTTCACCTTGCATGAAAGTTTGGTAATGAGTTGTGACATGTTCAAGTTTGGTATAAGTTGTGAGATGTTCTTGGAGGACGAGAGGCTTCTGCAAATTTTTCAAATGCAGCGAAGCTTTCAGCGAATTTTGTTAATGATGCTTTAGAAAATGATATTCATTGCAATAAGCAGTTTTATTTTTTGGCATCATTTAGCGATTTAAATTTTTAGTGAAGGGGATCAAAAACGACGTAAAATAAGAGAACATTGTTTCAATTTTCAACAGTGTCACAATGCGTAAAAAAGTAGTCTGCGGAACACCTTTTCAGTAATTTTCTACATAAAATTTTACCTCCGTGGTACGAGTAGGGGCTCGTTTTACTACCTAGAACACAAAAAAAACCTGACGAGTAATTTTCAAATTGAACTGGATGAGATATATTACTTAAGATGTAAGTCGACCTGGAAAATACCCGAGTGAACAATTTATCAGCATCGATATCGCACTTTTCAGAACGCGGAACAAAGTAAATGAAACTGATCGAACATACGTAGAGTGCAACCCGAGAAACTATTAAAAAAACAAGCATTACCGAGATGAAAAAACTAGAATATTTTGCCGTCGAAGCACCAAGCGTTATGTCATTTAATCTTCCATCTGAACCCTCAAAAATTTCCACAATTGCGCCTATAAAATCAGCTATAAGAACAAGAAGGACGCCCAGTTCTATATTGAAGAAAAAATACACAACGACAATTAAGTATTGCCTTTGCGTCAAATCAGATTCGAGGCGAGGGGTGACATGGAAATGATTGCTAACCAAGAGAAGCAGCTGATGGGTCTCGAGTCAATAGAGCTCATCTCGATGATTTGGCCTCCTGCCTCACGCGGAGTGGGAGTCGTGCATCACGTACGCGGGAGGAAATTGATGTTTAGTGCGCAGATTGGTGTGTTTGATTTGAAGAGGAAAAACATGCAGCACTTGAATGTAGGAAAGTTGACATGTAGGTCTGCGACTGGTATGTTTGCCGTAAAAATAGAAGTTATGTACCACAAAGACGAAATGAAATGTTTGTGTAGTGTTAGGACTAGCGTGGTTAACAGGAAAGTAAAAGTTCATTATCGCATAGACGTTGGAACTGGTTGTCTCGTGCTGGCTGGTCTGTTTGACATGACTGGATAAGAAATTTTCTACGTGGACGCAAATATCATGTTGCAACTTTTTGGTGTGTTTTTTTCTACAAGTATCTAATCACAGAAATCGTGAGTGGTAGAAAAATATGTATTTCCCGTGAGATGCACTTACACAAAAAATATAATAAACATGTGTTGTTTGTTGCATCGACACGAAAATTTTTGAGATAATTCCATGTACTCTACCTTCTGTTTTCCTCTATAGCTTTTCGGTTAGGCAACACCAGAAAATGATCCCAAAATGTAAAATGTTGTGCAAAGAATGAATAAATTTACCATTTATCTTAATTTCAACTCTGTAATACCCGTACTCATAATTTCAATGTTGGTCTTGATTTCTGAGTGTGAATATTTTTAGACAATGCGTAAACATTAGGAACAGAGTTTTTCGAACAAATGACGAATGCCATTTAAGATTTAATTTACGATCATTACCGTGAACTTATGCAGAATTTTGCTTGTTAAATGTCAGTTCTTATTAGTGAAATCTTGCTTGTGAAATGTCAATTCTGTTAAAGTCTCTCAATACATAAAGATGACCTCTATTAAGGTGATCGGTTATGCCTAATTGGCTCTTCCGACAACGCGCTTCTGGGATGAAAAAAATACGAACGCCTCCATCGTTTTTAATTTGTTCATCTCGGAATTCATGCATTTATAAATACACTCTCATATTTTAGTCGGCTTTGCTCGGCTTCCTATCCACATTTTTATTCACTGAGACCTCATCTTTCAATTTTACTCGATTATATTTAGGCTTGAAATTTTCAAAGGGACCGCTTAGGCTCTACAGAGTTGCAGCACAAAAGTGAAGGGAAATGTCTCGTGGAAAAAGTCAATAGCTGTGCAGATCCAAACGTCAAGTGTACCCTGAATAGCTTGCAATAGCTCTCGAGGAGAACCTGAGAATCGTAATGGACTCCACTGTGGAATTTATTCTGAAGTTTGCAGTGGAACTCCGTCTGAAATTTATTTTTGACAGCAACACCATTCACGTTCGAGAAGTTCGGAGTGCGACAGAAAAACGTTAGGAAAAACCGTAAAAAGTCCTTAGCTCTCAAGTGGGTTAAAAATGAACTTCTAACTGGCTCTTCAATTAGCAAGCATTTCGTATGAAAGAACACTGCTGTAATGTTTTGTAAAATTATTTAACTTCATGAATCATGAATGTTGCTGATCCCAGTTCGATTTTGCACGACTGCCAATTTGTGCAAGTCATTCTATTTTAAAAAAACACCTTCATGAAATGCCATTAGCAGATCGGGCGTGAAATACTCCAAGTGTTCTAAAATCAGCACATCAACGACTCCAAGACACATATTACGCTGGAATTCATTCATTTCTCTTGTGATTTATCAACTTTACTTGAAGGACGCTTTTGAGGGCACTGTTTCGTTTATTTTCTTACTATTTCGGCAATTGTTGAAGCCTAAGAAAATAAAAAAATCTTGATCGAACGAAAAAACATAGAATAGAAAAAATAGAGAATTAAACCTTAGAGCGCCTTCAGACACAGGCTCAAAGTTTGTTGGTCACTCGAACTCTTCTTAAAAATTTTAAAATCTGTCTTTATTTTGAGTTACTCTTGAACGTGCAAAAATTGTGCTGTCTACTAGTGGATATTTCGTCAACTCAGGAACTCGCAAATAGATCTGCCAGTTGGCCTGCGCAAATTAGTTATCTGGTCTCTTGAAAGTCAAAACTAAAATTGTGTCCCTAAGCAATCGACATGCATATTCATCTATGACCACACATAGCCCTTATTAATTCAAGTAATGACATGGTAAATTGTGTCAATGAGACTAAATAATGAACCAATAATTAAAGTAAACAAACGACAAATGCGGTATTCCAGCCCATGTAAATTTTTCTATAAACGAGAAACACGGGCTTTCCGAAGCTAAAATTCTGTGCACTATTCTCTGGCATCAACCTATTGAAGGGAGGTAAACAAGCGTAATTTTGGTCATGAAGGACAGAGAGCGAGGAGATGGATGTCCAGTCACCAGATTAGGCTTGAATCATTACTCTCAGCAGGCGGGCAGTAAGTCTGTTAGCATCCAACACGACTGCGAGCTCTACAGAAGCCGTTTGCCTTTCCTGTAGCGCTTCGTCAAAGGCATTCTGGAAGTCAGTGCAGGGAAGCTCAGCCGGTCGTGCGCTTTGTATGGATAAAATATGAACGTTGCATTCCGTTTGACTCGACCGTTTCGCGTTCTACAGGAGTGACGTTCAGTGATGACTATGCCTTACTGATGATAGTAAATACAAGTTAGGATGAAATGCTTCGTTTTCATCCTTGTGAAATTAATTGACTTGTTTCGAGGTTCTCTAGGAGAGACTTTCAGTGATGACTATGCCTTACTGATGATTAAAAATACAAGCATGGACGACAATGTTTTTATTTTCTTGTATTTCATAGGGAAACTATTTAACTCATTTCACTCTTCGTTAGAGCACCGTTAAGTGATGAGTTCTCAATAGCTGATATTGATGAATAAAAGTAAGGACGAAATTGGTGCTTTTCATAATCCATTACAAAAATAATTAGCTTTTTTAAGCTTCTCTAGCGTTAACATTCGTTGATGGCTTCTTACTTATCATAATGACTATAGATAAGAACTGGATTTTTATAGATACGGAAGATAATTTTAAAAATAAAGATGATAACTTTTCATTGGCCCTCTTATGACAAACTCATTGGTATTCTTGATTTACCACCCAAACTTCACTGTAGAATTTAGGAAACAAAAAATGCTTCCCGAATGCGTTTTTCGAGACATTAGCAATGGAAATATTAAATTGAGTGGCAAATGTTTTTTAGCTAAAGTCAAATGTTCTTTGATAAATATTTATGGACGGTGTTTTTTCTGTTGGAAATGTTAATGATGTTTTTGTCCGTCAACAACTTTCAACAACGACTGTCAAGTTCTTCAAGCTCAAGATATTCAAAGTTTGCTTCGCAACATTTCAAATGTTGATTAATTACTCAGTAAAAATGAAATAGCTGGCTGACTATTCTACATATGTAGATATGAGTAACACAGCTATACAATAGAATTTTAAAACTGAAATGCATTTCATTGTTTTTATAGAGTTTTTGTACTCCTTGTGGGAGATTGTTCTGAATACACTAATTCGTACAAATGCTAAAATTACCTTACGAGTAACGGAACTTTTTGAGGATCAATACTTTTACTGAGAGGTATTTTTATTCATGAGTATGTTCGCATATTAGATTGAATGAAATTCGAAAGTTCTTTGCAGCAATATATAAGGCAGCAAAGATACTTGAAAATTCACTGAAAATTTTCGATCACTCTAATTCTAACGTTACCATATATGAAGCAACATCCACTCTACCTCTGCGGTAACATTGCATGAGCCATCCACTCTACTTCTACAGTTACCATGTTACCATTCATGAGCCAACATCCTCTCTACTTCTAACGTTATCAAGCATGAGATAACAAATTTTCTTTAGAGTTCCCCACAATGAGGCCACACCTGAGTGTCGTGATCATTTTGCGAGACTGTAGAGCTATTCCGGAAGTGTTAAGCACAGCGCTGTCCAGTAGCCTTTTCATCACCCAGATCTACTTAATGAACCGAATGCGTATTGATTATTCGGCCGCGTAGAGGCAGAGCAGGAGCTCTAATGGACGCTATCTGTCACTAATGGACGCCATCTGCCACTCATGGATGCAATGTGTCACTAATGAACGTCATCTGCCACTCATGGACGCTATCTGTCACTAATGGACGTCATCTGCTACTCTTGAACGCAATCTGTCACTAATGGACTGAATCTGTCTCTAATGCACATAAGCTGCCACTGATGGACGTAACCTGTCACTAATAGACGCAATCTATCAACAATGGATGTAATATGTCACCAATGGATATAAGTTGTCATGAATGGATGAATTCTGTTACTAATGGACGTAATCAATCAGTAAAGATGTAATATGCCGCGTATGAGCGTAATCTGTCACTAATGGATGAAATTATTACTAATGGATGTCACCTGTTGCTAATTGAAGTATCTTGGGTTACGATAAAATTTTCCAACATTGTTTCAAGAACATCCATTACGGAAATGGAGCACGTTTGTCAGGAAGAGTAAAGGCCAAAAGGCCATCGATGCCCGCAGTGTTGAGACATTTTTGGTAACGGGAAATTTACGCAGCGTCTTAAATTTCGGAACAGAGATGGCATTTTACGATTTGCTCAAAAGCCGTGCGGTGAAATTGGAAGAAAATTTCAAGGAACGTTTGCTATAAATTCATGTGCGAGCATAAATCTATGTAATGATTAGGCCAAGTCTAACAATCGGGCTATAATGATCAAGCCAAGTCCAACAATCAGGCTATGATGATCAAGCTAAGTCCAACAATCGGGCTATAATGATCAAGCCAAGTCCAACAATCGAACTATAATGATCAAGCCAAGTCCAACAATCGGGCAATAATGATCAAGCCAAGTCCAACAACTAGGCTGTGATGATCTCCACAGATATGACAATACAATTTTGATGATTCTCTTTTGTGTTGCAATCCCATCAATGTGCAACTTACGATGATGAGGATAGAAATATTCAACCCAATCATAAAATTTTCAGCTAGAGCGTGGTAAATTGTACATTTATGCAACAAACAACAATCATGATAAACCGAACTTCCCCCTCGGACGCCTCTGCTGTCACTCAGTTTGCAAATCCTGACACCGCTCCATTTTGTTTCGATTTTGCTACAGTAATAATCCCATTAACTGCAGCGCGGTGCAGATTCTGTTCTCTCCTGCACGGAAAAAAGATTACGAATTCAACTCACAGTGATCATGTGTCATCGAGAGAGATTGGGGCAGCGCTCGCTTGCCCTCTGACCATAAACACGCACAGTTCATCTTATTGGACTGTAAAACACATCGAATTCTATGTTTGAAACTAAACGCGTTTGTATTCAAATCAAAGTCGAATAGGTTTTTTTTCTAGATTACGCGTTACGCATCGTTGAGTTATGAGAGACACTATATAGTTTTTTAAATCTTTTGGTCATTTCGATATTGCGTTTCTATTGTGAATGCCAGACCAGCAGGGAAAAATATAGAGTTGATGGAGGCCGGGGTTCCTTTTTGAAAGATCCAGTTCTGTGAAATGCTCGGAACTTTGAAACAAAACATCGCTCCGAATGATTTTCCGCGTACACCGTTCCAGCATCAGCACAAAAACTTTAGGACGCAAACCCGATTTTGTTTTTGTAATTCGAGGAGAAACAAGAGGAAGAGGCGCAGCCTCGCCGTGTTGTAATTTTTGGGCCGGCATGCCTGCAGTGATCGACGGCCACCCGAGCGCTGGTGGCACCCGAACTCGAGCTGAAGCATAAACTGGAGCTGAGGCACAAACTCGAGCTGAGGCACAAACTCGAGCTGAAGCACAAACTCGAGCTGAAGCACAACTCGAGCTGAAGCTCAACTCGAGCTGAAGCCCAACTCGAGCTGAAGCACAAACTCGAGCTGAAGCACAACTCGAGCTGAAGCCCAACTCGAGCTGAAGCACAAAGGCCAGCACAGGGGAAATGGACCGACAGCGGCGAGGGTTTCAAACATTATTCTCTGCACAACGCTATGATTGGATGGCAAATTCAGCATTGTTTCTATTCTGTTCCAATTTACGGCTTGTATGAGAGATCAAATTGAGCTATGTGATAGATTTCGCACAATTAGAATCCCGCTATGCCACTCGATGATAATTGATTGTACTGTTTTATGAGAGAATATTGGTCTGTTGACTAATAGGTACATGCGTACGTACATTAGCAAATTGGATACGTGTAGATACACATTCTCTTGTACGTACGTCTGAGCTCTTCGATGGATCTATTGCATCAGATTATCCCACTAGACATAGCTTCATTCAGCACAGGAAAAACGGACGAACAAATCTCTCATTTTCATGACTTATTTTATTAACAAAATATGCATGCAGAGGATAAACTAATTTCATATGTCAATCTTAATCTCAAACTTCGTCAGACTCATTCGAACTCAATTTTCGTCAATTTCATGTCGTTAAACTCTATGGACACATCCTGGTCAATCTTCATCTCTCGAGTTGAAGTGTCCACTGCCGAATTCCTCGTACTATTCCTTGTGATTGTTTTCTCCAGGCATTCCTCTCCACGAACTGAGAGAATATTTCTAGTCCCTTCAGATGCAGAGTTCCCTCATTTGAAAACATATTCGAGTTGCATTTCACGTCTTTAGTATTTCTTAGATGCTGTCAGTATCATTAGCATGAAATTAGAAGTTTTTATTGATGTAATTGTACAATGTAATATTGAATTAGGTTAAGTTTGTTCGACAACCTACAAATGTTACTTAACTACATCAAAAGTACCATTAAGGTAGATAAAACCATAGATATGGTATGAGATTGACTTAAAATGTGATATGCAGAAATATGGCTAAGCAATTCGTTCACGTTATTGAAAATATGAATTATAGATTTAAAATGCGTAACTTTTCGAATTTGTACATAGAGCAGATTAATGAATATCCTGGTCAAAATAGTAAGTTTTTGCAATGGTAGTATTGTATCAGCGAGAACACAAATGCTCTGCCAGCGTTTGATAAGTATTGGCTTTACAAGTGCTCTTATCGGGATATATTCTTTTTATATTTGGCTTTAAAATAACGTGAGATGTTATTACTAATTTTGCATTACAAGTTCTTCCCCGTACTTATGCTCGTTATTTCGCTGGCGGACGGTTACGTAGCGATTAGCTAATAGAAAATCGATGAAAGTAGTTGAACTTTTCTTCACAACCTCAGTAATTATTAAAAACTAGAGACTGATTTGGAGGATGAAATACCAATCTGCCTTCCTTCCGTGGCCAATTTTAGCGTAAGACCTCAACATGTTTATCAGGAATCGTCCGAAATTGAACAAGGGGCAGGTTAGGTTTCTGCGCCAGGGGATCTGAGCCTAACGTTTGCTTGAGACTCTGATTCATGCTCATTTTTTGCATAAAATAGAGCAAATATGGCCTTGTATTCTTCAAGACTCAATAAAGAGTTATAGAATTCAAAGATGAAAAAATTTCAGAATCACATATCCTTTTGCGCTCGCTGTTTTTCCGTGATATTTGATGAATCAGCGTACCAGGAAATGAAAAAAATATTTTTATTTAAAACGAGCCTTGATTTGCTGTGACCGTAAAAATCAAATCACAATTGTTGTACCGTCACACACAGCACTTGGTGGACCCCGGAAATTTTAGCTTGTGAATAAAGACTGGGCTGAATAGTGATATAGTTTTTAGTTTGATTCAATTTAAGCCAACAATTAATATCCATTGCCGATGACTTTAAAAATATTTCATCGAACACGGAACGAATGTTTCCAAGGATCAGTTCGATGAAATATCGAGCGAATTTTTTCTATTAAATTCATATTCATGAATCCACAAAGTGACTGATGAAAAGAAAATATTCCGAGACCTATTAACATCAGTATTAATTTTTTACTTCATTTTGCACAAAAAATTTTCATACATGAGGAAGCTACCGCATGACTATAACAAATATCTTCATTGATTTTCATAAGCTCATTGCGTAACTTCGAAAGAGCAGCTTGAGTTCCTTCTTCGTAACGACTATTTCCTGAATATTTCCTGAGCGATCATTTCCTGGATATTTCCTTAATGATTATTTCCTGAACGATCATTTCCTGGATATTTCCTTAATAATTATTTCCTGAGTATTTTCTTACAGACTGTTTTTCCGCTTCCCTGACTTAATTTCCTTATCTCCATGGAATCTGGAAAAAAAATTTCTAACTATGCTGCATATCGTACACGCAGCACTCCCGGATTCCGATCACCATTTCAACGGTACACGTATACGAAATATTTCAAATTAATTTCAAAACTGCATTTCCCTTCTCTTTCGTGACGTCATGTGCACGAAGACGTACCAAGAATATTCGCGAGATCTGTGTTATGGTCGGTTCGTCGCTTGCCCGAACAGCTCATTCCTTTACATTTTCGAGAGCACATTTGCGCTGCACTCAAGGCTGGCAAAATTTACATCACGTTCACGTTTTGATTTTGACGTGGGGCTCACAATTCACGCACACGGTGTATTTCTTCGTGCAAAAGTCGTTCTAACTCTCAGAAAATGAATGCTTTTAGTCTTGAAATCCATCCGCTGGCTTGATCAAATCAGCGCGGCGCTGCAGTTCTCCGCAGAATTCCCACAGTGATTTTCCGGGCTTCAGGTCTTCCAGAGTTCCGATTTTCCGGCGTTCAGGCACAGCTGCGGACTGTTGTAAATTCTCGAGCCTGGGGAGCTCGGAAGGCCAATAAATACACCGCCTATCGAGATCGACGCCTTATGACCTAATTCTGTAGAGGAAACCCGAGGGAAGACTCCACAACCGAAGAAAAGAATAAAGAAGAAAAGCAGAAGACTCAGCATGTAATAGCTAAATGAAAAGGAAGAAGCAGAGGAATGAGAAAATATGCAAAGCAAGAGTAAGGAGACGATACTCAAATGAAGAATAAGAGAAAAGAGATGAGCTAACAACAGGAAAAAAAGAGAGTCAAGTATAAGGGTGGTAGTAAATCGTTGGTGACAAAGGGAAAATTAGGATAGGAGCACCCTTGCTTAGTAAAGGATGTAAAATACAGACAAAAAAACAGGAACAGGAATGCATTGCAATAAAATAAAATGTGTTAATCAGGAAATTCAGTCATAGAGCTTGCATCAGAAAAAAATGTGAACAACGAGAACAGCAAGAGTGTAGTTAATACACTTTAATGAAAAAGATCACCTAGAATGTATCAGAAACATGTGATCAGAGAGAACACCTAGAATATATCAAAAACACGCGAACAAACCGGACACCTGAAATGTGTCAATAAAACATGAACAAAAGGAAGACCCAGAATCATGAAAATGTGGCATAAAGAAATAACGTACGGTACGAGTTACGAGTTGAAGTACATAAGGAATAACCGCGCCATGCCCCGTTTATCAGCATACAATACGAGGGACAAAGCTCCTATTTATTTCACACAACTTTCACAAGTCGCCCACGCTGGAACACGATAAGTCTAAAGCCAATAAAGAGGCAGTCTGGGCACTTTGTTATGGCAGCGTCCAGGTTGCAGGGAAGGTATATATACTTATAAGTTCGTCTCATGTTCTTTCAACATTCGTAATTTTGTTGTTCGCTTACTTATGTTCATACTTCTAGATTTTAATTTTTCGCTGTTTTCTTTTCAGTAATTCTACGTTTTTGTCGCAAAATGCACATGTGCACGAGAAACTCACCTGGTGAAATTTTGTTCTGTATAATAAAATACTAACCTGACAATTTGATCGAACAACTCAAATGCTTTGCTTTGGATAACAATGTCCGTTTTGCCATAATTCAACACCCTAACTTTGTATGAGCAACAACACAGCCAACATTTTCCAATTCTCTACTTCCCGTAAAAACGTGGCGTTTGAACGGAACGTGAAATCCCTCGCTAAAATGAAGATACCGCGCATGTTCACTGCATGAATGTAAAATTATTTCCGAAAGCCATCACTCTGACTCGCTAACTTCAATTGCTTCATCTTTCACGTTGAGACTGGGCGACTGAATTTACCAAGCTCCAGGAATTAACGTGAAAAATATATCTAGGAGACTGGACTCTTCTCTCAGTAATCCCTTCGCTCGGCCTAACTCCCGCGTGCGAGCGAAGCACTGGGCGGGGTAATGTAGCCTCGAAACGAAGCGTACACCGCACGATATAACGCTTTTTACAGAGCTTAATTTCACGTGAAGCCAGCCGATCGGATTACGTGCAAATAGAACGTCACAAATTCATTTTGAGGTGACCGTGTACCATCCTCCATTTTATTGACGTCAGCTTTTCTCTTTATTTGAAACAGGGCCAAGCTCTAGATTGTGCCTGGAGCTCAATTGCCATTGTGACCTGCTCTGTAGCAGAATGTGACCTTCACTGTAGCAGAATGTGACCTTCTCTATAGCAGAAGCCCACCTTCTCTATAGCAGAAGCCCACCTTTTCTGTAGCAGAATGTGACCTTCTCTGTACCGGAATCCCACCTTTTCTGTAGCAGAATGTGACCTTCTCTTTAGCAGAATCCTACCTTTTCTATAGCAGAATGTGACCTCTGTAGTAGAATCCGACCTTCTCTGTAGCAAAATCTGACCTTTTCTGTAACAGAATGCGACCTTCTCTGTAGCAGAATGTGACCTCTGTAGCAGAATCCGGCCTTTTCTGTAGCAGAATGTGATATTCTCAGTAGCAGAATGTGACCTTTTTAGCAGAATGTGACCTTTTTAGCAGAATGTGACCTTCTCTGTCGCAGAATATGACCTTCTCGTCGTAGAATGTGACCTTCTCTGTCGTAGAATGTGACCTTCTCTCTAGCGGAATGAAGCTGGTGCATTGAACTCCTACAAACGAACTATATTCGAGTGAACAATTTGGAACAATATGAATAATGGACCTATCCAGCGTTACAGCGACAGCATCATAGAAAATATGTTGAACGTATCCTATGCACACAATTTAAACACTGCGTGAAGGGAAATAAGTACAGGCTCTGATAAAAAGCACGTTTGAGATTTATTTCTCTCTTATATACATACCTGTGTACTAGACCTAAATTTCGCTCTTCCTTTCCAATAAATAAGCTTTATGAAGCAAGCAAAGCTCTGAGAACATTACTGAAAATTTAAATTTGTGATTCATATACAGTGGTCTGTATTTTGTTCAATCATGAGCAGTCATGTGAAGAATAGTGAGTCATAAGGTTAGCGTACAGTGGAGATTTTCATAACAGTAATTTAGATTAGTACGTCATGAAGATTAATAATTCATATTCCTCAGCGCTTCGAAAAAAATGTTACATCATGTAGAGAAAAGGCGTGAAAAGTTAGATGCTGAGTAATATATATTCCTTCACGTACATGTACCACGAAACCAATAAATCACCTCACGAAGTAGCGCACGCAGACATAATCACCGTGCTACAATAACGAGCTCGTGCGCACAAGATCCTACTGTTTCAAAAAACTCGCTTGATTTTATTCTCATTCAGCAAAGCGAAGCGATATGGCAAAGATTGCGGCGAAGGCATCTTTTGTTTTCCCAAGCTCACTCGCTCGCTCCTCATCTCCATGAGAATTTCGTGCTCTTCTGGAACTCGCTTTTGGCGCACGGGAAATGTTACGCGGGACCGACCGGTCTAGGAACAAAAATGCGTTGATTTTGCCAAGGGTTAAGGAGTCTCTGCAAATATGAAGAAAGTTTCCAAGAACGAAGATCTTACTCGAAACTGGCCGTAAATTTTGAGATAAAAATCTGGAATTTTGGTCTTGTTTTTTTAGGGTTTTCATTGGTGGAGATGAATGAGCGAAGCAATGTGGCTAGAATATGAAACAGTATATCTTATTCGAAGTGTTTACTTACATATATTTCTTTTCAAATAACATTCCTATGAGTCCCAAAACATTTTTCAGCACTGCATATGTTAAATGTGCAAATGTAGCTCTTTATCAACCAAATATGAGAAAGTATAGAATTGTATTTTATTTACAACTTATGTTAGAAAATTTTTGGCACGATCACATCAGCCAAGCATGTACATACAAAGCGCACGCAGATTCTGAGCGATCTTTCACTTACTGACACGGTATCTTTGGAAAATACCAAATATTTTGGGTTCCGAAAATACCAACTACAGTAGAAAACGTATTAGTTGAAATTACGCATTAACACTGTGACCTTCTAAGAGGTACACCTTAAGATAAAAAGGTACGTTAAAGATGAATCTGGTTTCGCAATGACAGTAATTTTGACTTTCAGTCCTTCATTCTGACCTCAAGTGGGCCGGTGTAGGCCTAAGAAAATTGACTACACAACCGACAGCTTTCCATCGGCACCCTACTTCCCTTTCGCATGGTAATGCGCTCCCCGTGAAGTGCTCCTAATCGGTGCAAGAAAGAGGGGCAAGGTAGGATGACATCTAAAAAAAAGGGTAGATACACATGCATAAGTGCCCCGCTGAATTTACACCTATCATTTACATTTAAGGGTAAAATGCCGCAAACTAAGCAGCTGTTAAATCTCCATCAATTTAATGTTCATAGGAAGCTCATGCAAATGCAGCCACTGAGGATGAGGATTTAATCTTTAATAAAGCTGCGGCATTTGTCACTCTCCTTTTCGGGCGAAAAAGAAGGATGATGGAATTCTCTTTTTCTAGACGGAATCGCAAGAAGTTTCAAGATTAGAAAGCCATAAATTAAAAAAGTGGACTACATCATTAGAGGCGGGCAAAAGTTTGTTCACTTTAATTACGTTTCAGGGGCCCGCGGTCGGCTCTGAAATTATTAGATAATATGCAAGGATGGCCGGGGAGAGGCTGGCACCCACATGGCTCCTTGAGAGCCGGGGTCTCAGATCCAGGTTTTAAAATCATCTCAAAGACTCGTCTTAACTTCGTTGGAAATTGCTTTCCCATTGTCAAAAAAGCTCTCTCATCTCAGCTGATCTTCCGTACCGAAAGAATTCATTGAATTATGTTTTGTGAGCTCATGAGGAGTCAAAGAATCTCATTATAACTTTGAAGAATTTGAGAATCCGTCTTAAATCGGCGTTTTGAGCAAACCTGTTTTCAAATTTTGGGACAATGCGTATGTGTTTGACGAACAAAGAAATATTTCATATGGCAGAGACAAAGTAATTGGCCTAGAAATATTTTCAAATTTCCTCCAGTAAAACGTAACATCGATAAGAACTCATTTTGTTTAAGCTTAATTTAATAAATTACCAATTCTGTCGAGAAGTTGACTGTGTATATATTATATTAATTTCAAGTTGATTGATATTTCTAGGCATGGGTAAACTTTTAAAGAATAAGCAAAAATAGAAAGACACATGTGTAGCTATTGAGAGACGCACGAGACCGTAGAAATCACCCAGGAAGATTCGGAAAAAAATTACGGGGTCAAAAACTGGTAATTTTTAGCACGGTTCTCTCACACGAACGTTACCGGCTGAATTTCAATCATCGAAGCCCCAACTATCGACCAGTTGAAGATTTATGGTATGGATAACCGTTAGGGATTGAGATCTTCTGTTCAGGGGAAGAACTCTACATAGTACAGCTCAGCTCAGATGGGAGATTCAAAACACCTGGAATGATTTTTGTAGCGTCCGTTGAAATCACGGCGACCTCAAAGCATTCGGAGCTGTTCAGC
>VOMN01012979.1:0-16905 GCA_014899125.1 Orchestia grillus
TATACTTGCAAGTATATACGTCCGCCCTCACTGCCGCACCCAAGATTACTACACTTTAAAAGCACTTCGGACAGTTCAGGCTTCGCTATATTTATCAAACGAAGCATGTATTACTACACTTTCAAAGCACGTCGACCGCTTAATGTATGTAGAGAGTAATATTGTAGTTGTATCATAAAAATTGAGTTACAAGTCCGTACGAGGTAGAGATTTGTCCCGAGCAAATAACAATCGGGAAGGATATTGACCCAAAGCCATCGGCGACTCCAATAGAGCCTCCTAAAGAGAGGCTACCGCTCACACCGGTGAACTTATATGACATGAAATCGGGGTAGACATAAAGCCTTACGTACTTTACAGAGGTCAACCATGAAAATATTCCACTGTATGTATCCCTAGTTTTTTCATGTGGGGCTATGCGAGAATTCTTATAGGAGTGGAGGAAAAGGAACATTTCCTAAAGCATCAACTTCAGATGTAATCAAAGATTTGAATTAGAAATTCTATTTGAAACACGATTTGATGTGGCTTCGACGTAGTATTTGCTGATTGGGGTTCTAGCAGGCGGTTTCTTATTAGTGAAATTTTATGGATCGAAATACTCGCGTACTGTTGCCAAATTCCTTAACATGTAGGACCATTTAAGAGTCGGTCATTGGTATGAGAACAAATATTTCATGATGAACACAAGTTTCTTTGCTGGAAACCTGTGCTTCACTCGTTACTTTTAGCGTCAATGTCGTTCCTACTTGTGTCAAATAGCTAATCCTTAACTCAAAGATTCATTTTCATTTCTACTTTAACTGATACCCGGCTTACTTCCTCTGCGGGAGGGACTTGTTACTGAACTGAGTTATTTCAGTGCTTGAGAATTCCGTGTTTTATCAAGTCTGAATTAAATTTTATCCCGCTGTATGGTAATAGCCCAGTGTTGCTTGCTTGGTCCATCCGTCTCTTAGTCATGATCTTAAGGATTTAGATAGGAGAAAATTCTCGGGTCCGTATTTCTAACAAATCAGCGAGACTGTCAGAGATGGCAGTCCGTAGCAGTGATACTACAAATAACAATACTTCATGTCAGATTTGCCGTAAAGAAAAGAGCATCTTAAGAAATAACATTTGTCTTGCTATTTTTGGAGGGGTGCATCTACTAGTAAATGATATAATAGGTAGGAAATAAAATTCAAAATAGTGCTCGGACCAAATTGTGTACGAATTTATGTTAGCATCCCCATAACAGGCAATGTATTTATGATCTTTTTTATTTAGAGCGGGTTTTTAATCCTTATTTCCAATTTCATGGCTCTTTCTTCAGTTTCCTTTGGCGACCTCGATTCCCAAAGGCTGCAACAGCTTATGATAGAAAAAATAAAACTTATTTCACCTGATAACGCATGGGATGAAACAATTGTTGCTGATTGTGAAAACAATTAAAATACTCAAGTTGAGAAAAACAATAGAAATAGTAGATATTTCGGTCTACTATTTCAGTGAGTCTTTAATTCACAAATATCCTTTCGCTCGGGCCATAGGATAGGCAATAGAATTAGATTAGTTGAGTTTGTCTATCATATGCTATGGAGACTGGCGACTCTAGGGGAGCATTGTTAGGTTATCTCAGGTATAGATTGGCCTTCGGGATTTCTATCTTTCGTGCCCACTTTGTTTCTTTCAATTTTCACATCTTCATCGCTACCTCTTCTGTGTCTTTTCTTTTTCTTCCTTCTGAATTTGCCATTTCTATACGCAGGGAATCTGGTGTGGGAACACACCTGTGCATAGATTCCACATTTTATACAGTCCGTACTAGCGGATCGTTTTTCTTCGCTTTCTTTATATCACATTCTATGTGGACAGTGAGCTTTTAACTAACGAGTACGATAATAATACTAAAAATAAACGCTTGTTTATTTTCAATTCAGATGGTGAATTTGTTAAATTCAACGAATTAAATTCATTTTTTCAATTCCTACAAATTTATTGTCACAACAAATTGAATTTAAGTAACCTAACTGAATCCGAAGTGGGTACATTGTTGAATCCGAAAGGCTGCCTCCACACATCAGCTTGTCCTGCAGCGGGAGAGAGGCAAAAGCAAGATTCTTCAGAGAATTTTATTGGCTTCCAATGGTTGGTGTAGTTCAGTAATATTCTCTGGAATATTACTGGCAACTAGACCAACCAATGGAAGTCAGTAATATTCTAGAGAATATTACTGGTTGGTCTGCCAGCCCATGACGTATCTATCTATACTTCTTCAGCCTCATCTGAATGTCTTCTTGAAAAAGAAGAGGCCTCCTGATGGCGGCTCTTCAACGATATCCGGTTCTATTTAGCGCACGAGGAAATTGTATTTCCGAAGCCGCGGCCGTCAGATCTTGATTTCACTCTGCACTCACTTCAGAGGCAGCTACCCGCTCATTTTTCGCTACAGTACGTTTATACGCAAGTCAGTCTATGTTTCTATTTATTTCGGTACTGAGTTGACTCTTAGTGGGGTCACTTCAAGTGAGTGACCCCAGAATAACTTTTTGCTTTGGGTTTTGTCCCGTCTCCAAAATTCTAACATTACCTTAGTTTTGCATTTTTTCTATTTTTCTTAGGTAAATGTTCTGTAGAAAACAAGATTTTCCCTTGTTCTCGAAGTCAATTATGCTCCAATTTGAGCTCTGATAATTTACTCTTTTTTGAACTGAGTGAAATTTCATATCAATGGTTATTTCATACTGCAGTAGGGTGTGGAGAGAGAAATGATCGATAAATAAAACGAATTCCCGGGTCGAAAATGGAAATACACCATCTATACGAATTAGGATTCGCACGAGTGTAGCTCAATGAAATTCTGACCTTAATTTATTTCGGTTTCCGTAATTTAAATTTGTTGAGCCCCTGTATTTGTGCATACAGTTTATAATGAAGATCATAAAAAGTGCAATTCATCCGAGTAGGTGGATTTATTACGATGAACCCCTTCTCAAGTTTATAACAATTTTCAGTCCCAAGAATAGCGACATCTGTCTCGTGCATGTGTGTGTATTTGTGATATTCTATCAGTTGTTCACCTGACTAGGAATGTATCTGGCTTCCTAAACAGTTGCTGCTTCTACGTGGTGTAGCGCATAAGTGTCGCTTAATTCATAAAATTTCCTTGTATATATGATTATCGTTTGATGTGATAAACTTATGCCGTTTTTGTTTCCTTGTATGCATGACCATTCACCCGACCGTATGGGAAGCTACTTGTGTGAAGGTCCGTATAAATTCTTGAGTATTTCACGCTAACGGTGTCGTCTTGCTCGCCACTCGTACACCCTTCTTCTTTCGTGTTCCCCCGCGAGTACATATCAATGTCTGGTACCACGTAGCGTCTCGCTCGTCAGGCAACCTGTCTGTCAACAAGTCTTGCTGTGCTCCCCTCTAGACGTTTGTATGTCGCCCCGTCACGCCGTGTCATGTGCAAGGCTTTGTGATGCTCCCCGTACGTCTTTCCCAATGGGATGGTGTGGCTTTGAATAATTCTGTTGAACTAGGGCCTTTTTGCTTGTCTTTTCAACGCCGTGCTGTGTACAAGGCTTCGGGATGTTGCTCCGCTTGTGTACTTCTTACTCATTGTGATGGTGGAGATTGGCTTTAAATAATTTTAATGACTTCCTGTCTTTCACGCATATACTGCACATATATTATACTTTAGACGTTTGCGCGTACGTGTATCGTACACCTTAGAATAACGATTTTTATGTGTAATTACATTGACTAAGCTACTGAAACTAAAGTAATATTTATTCCCATTACAGTAAATTTTTTAGGGTTTAATTTATTGAAATGCTAAACTTATTATTTTTGTCCAGCCTGACTACAGAATGTAGTCTTTTCGTGATTTAATTTTCAGTAACAAATTTCACATAATGAAAAGTTTTCCATTACATTCAAATCAAGTCTCCTGAGGCCAAAAGTATGAATACGAAAAATTGAGCCAAATTTATGGAGCCGGAAAATATTGTATTACCTTTTTCTAGTACGAGCGTCAAAACCACGCAAAGGAATGATTTTAAACGCTTTCAACATAAAACTTAAAGTGAAAGAAGTTTTCCTTAGTGCGGAATTAAAGTTATGAATTATGATCTCTAACCAATTTATGATCTATTTTGTTTCGAATTAGACAAAATTTCAAGATGTTAGTTTCAAGCCATTAGTCTCAGGTAAGGTCACTATAACATTATTAACTGATACTTGTTTCTAGTTTAATTTTTAATAGGTTTTTAATTGAACTGTAAATCAAAAGCAGAACAATATGCCGTATGAGCTAGTTTGTTTGGTGTCCGCTGTGGGGCAGTAGCTGCGAGCGTGATGCTACGAGGATGTAGATGCCGTGGACTCGAACGCATGTTTTGGCAACAAAGAGAGATCCGTCGGAAGCTGCCTCGCCATCATGCGTTTTGGTTACTTTTACAGCTTCGAAAGCTTAACACGTTCCTAGCGTTAGTTTACTTTATAGTTGGGTAATTCTAGAGGTAGGTTAGGTTTCAATTTGGCGACCCTTCCTTTTTTGAAGTTAGACGTGGTTCTTTCTTGTTCACTTTTCCTTTTGTACTCAAAGGGTTTACACATTGTACTTTTCAAATTGAGGGTTTTCTTAATCCCAGTCGAAATATGAGTGTTGACTTGAATGCGAACTATTACGCAACAGTCGATTGCATTACCTCATTGGTGCACCCGTGCCCCAATGCGCGGGAAGCGAATTCACATTCTCAAGTTAAATGCTAGTAGGAAGGAGACGTACAGCGAGAGCACGAGAGTTCCAGTACTGTACGAGCTTTGGAATAGTACATTCTTTTGCAAGGCTCGTATTTCCTGTACAGATAAAATATCTAGGTGTATTGGTATGCCATTGTACTCAATAATGTGATGAATTACTAAGAGGTACGAAACGATTCTGGCCAAGTCGAAACTTCGTGGAAAGTTGTAATATTTACCGACTTTTGGTGACCCATCACCACGTGACCGACTAGTATAATTGTGGTGACCCATTATTACGTGACCTGCTTGTATAATTTTAGTGACCCATTACCGCGTGACCTACTAGTATAATTGTGGTGACCCATTATTTCATGACCTGCTTGTATGATTTTAGTGACCCATTACCGCGTGACCTACTAGTATAATTGCGGTGACCCATTATTTCATGACCTGCTTGTATAATTTTAGTGACCCATTACCGCGTGACCAGCTTGTATAATTTTGGTGAACGCATCGTGTGACGCAAAAGAGAATATGTTGACGCAGCTGAATCTATAGCAGTTTATTTTTTTGGTGCGAACGCATTCAGTAAAATTTAGTAGGCTTTCGGTTCTGAAGAATTATAGCATAACTTTATTGTTTGAAGGTTCAGTTACGATAATTTTCCTATCATATCATGATTTTTTATAAAAATTGATTGATTTGAGATCACTTAGAAAGTATCTGAGCAAATGATTTCTCGATCCTTCCAGTGATCATCTTGTTCTTTATTCGTGTTAGTAAATGCTCCATCTAAAACTCATTCAAAACCCTATGCTTTCCTCCAAAAGTCGTACAAGAAGCTGGACCAGTGTCGTTCATATGGAGAGACCATAAATTTTTTAGGTTTTAAAAATTATTTTTGAACTTTTCCGGCCGTAACTTCATTTATTTACTGAACAGTTTTCGTTTTAGCGCCCGAAGCCCTACAATCCAATTGTCTTTTTTTCGATCTTATGAGTCGAGGTGTTTAAGCCGACCCTACTCGGGGCTCCGTCGAAATGTTTGCCAAAGACATTTGTCTTGTCGCATTTTGCAGAGTAAGCCAAGGGTGGGGGGGGAGAAGTACCCAACTTCTATACGAGGTACGGTACACTGACGGGATTATGTTGCCATGCGTGCATCTTCACCCTAGAAGGACGAATTTATTTCATATGTGAACAAATGAAATTCTGAGCGATCTCTGTCCACATTTTTTGAAATTGAGAGCACATTCGCCCTAGTGTTGAGACAAAAAATAAGGATTTCTGACTGAACTGTATTAACTGAAGTGTGACGAAATTGTTGGTGGTCTTTGTAGGGTTCTGCTTTATGCCGTCCATCTTTACTGGCATAGGCAGTGTTCATCAGCTGTTGTCGATGGATGGTGAGCTGTTATCTCTGAAAGCGCTGTCTGAATGTGTTTTTTTCTTGTTCTTTACACCTCGAAGTATTAGTTTTGACCGAAAGATATGCGTAACTAACCACTGCAAAGGCAACGGCGCGTACGAGAATGTGTTGTAAATTTATTAATTTCATAGGCCGTCATTTTTGACTTCCTTGCTGTCATATAAAATGAGGGTAATTGTCTCCAATAACACGTGTACTTAATAACCGACGTGATGTTTTCGCTTTTTCCGGTATTCACTTTTCTATTCCAACTTTTCGTCATTCTGAGAAGCTTTTGCAAGTGGCAGCCAAGTTTACCGAGATGCTGGGACGTTGCAGCCGTGACGTCACACTCGAAATCGGTCACGGTGGAGACCGCATTTATTGAGCAGAAGAGGGCTCCAGCGCTGATTATAATGATAGCAAAAGTCTCGAAAGTCTCGTCATTGAAGTTTTGAGAGATCTCTTTGAATACTTCATTGGCAAGACCAAGCGAAGAGCAAAGTTCAAATGAACACGAAACTTTCTGACTAAAGTTGTTCTTTCCAATCAGTCGTAATGGGCAAAGTATTCCCATTTCGCACCGCGCATTGAAGCGGATCAATGTTGATCTACCTGTTTAGGGATAAATGAGGACCCTCTGAATGGCTCACTAGCACCGTATGGGAAGAACTCCAACATTTTGGGGCAAAATACGTAGTAGGAGTATCATTTTTAACGGATCGTATTAATATAATTTATAAATGATATGTGTCACGCTAATGTGTGGAATCTGAGTTCAAAGTTTTGTGACTCTGATATACGAATTATAACAAGTGGACCGATTATTTTCCAGTGCACTATTGTCTGATTTTACTTGAAATATTTGGTTGAGATAGGAAGCACTTGGAGATATTATATTTTCAACCACGGTGCTATCACTTTGTAACCATGATGTTCTCTGCGAGAGCTAGGTTCGGTTTCATTAGTTAGGAAGTCCTTAGATTTTGCGCTGAGGCATAAATTCAGGAGAGTTGTTTATCAGGAGCTACAATTGGGGGGCTGCAGGCGTGTAACAAGATTCGCGTGTTTGCTGCTCGCGCCTCATGCATAACAATCACTGGCCCTCATGGCTTGTCTAATGGATTGCCTGGCCGCCAAGAACGCCGCCTGCACCACATGGGCTGTTGGCTCATACTCGTACACTGTGCATTGCTTGAACACTTCGCCGCCTCTCCCACTCCGCCGCAGTCCTCTGTACTTTACACTCACCAATATTTTGTACCAAGAGATGCCTTTCCTCTCCGTACTAAATATATTGCACTCATATTCACTTCTTTTAGTACTTCCTAAGCACCGTGTTCATAGTTTTTCTACAGTTGCTTTTTTTCATTGATTTTTTTTCAGACATATGTTGTACATAATTTTATATTTTTTATTACCAACATTGCCTTCTTCAAATATTGTATTTGGAAGCATAATTTATGATAGACTTGCTCTCCTCTGTTCAGGAAGGCCTGCAAGGTACTGGTGCTTCTGAGGCACAGCTGCTCAATCTTTCTTGGTCTGCTGAGATTAGAATTAAACTAGTCATTGGGGTCCGAAGATTAAAGATTTAAAGACTATGTATGAAGTGCTATTGTTAAACCTAGGGAGAAACAAAACTCACTACGATCATGCTGAAAATCAAACGTTTCGGATTTATACTCGTATAGATCCATCATCATTGTATTTAAATAATAATCAAATTTTAAGCAAAAACGTCAAACCAGGAATCCGAGCACGGTGCGTCACAAAAAATCCACGAGCACGATACGGCATTGTCTCGTTTACAGTTTCGGTGGGGCGGTACAACTAATTGCTCATTTAAAGTCCAGTTTTTATTTCACATCAATGAAGCCGATATATTTAAAACTTCAACAGAACAGAAATTCTAGTTATCTAAGTCATATTGTAAAAAGAATTGAATTTTATGGTCGAACTGATTCATATGCACTAAAATCATACATCAACCATGAGAAAATTATTCAGCTATTTTTGTGGAACACGTTTCGCTTGATTACTACCGTATATTCCGGTCACATCGTATCTGAATTACTTCTAGAGCATTCTAGTTGTTTCGAAAAATTAAAAATAAATCTGATTCGGCATAGAATTAAACTGAGATCATTGATAAGCTGTCGTACCCAACAGTCAAAGGACGTCATACAGAAAGTTAAAGTTGCCTCAAAATATCTACAGAAGTGAATAGTTCAGCTCCATTTTCAAGGAATATCATATAGAAAGATTTCTACGCAGATCAATATGCCATATCCTACCGTGGATTAAATTCATAAGCTTAGGAATTTTATTAACTTATACCTTACGCAGGTGAGGGGCTCCAGGGGCGAGAGATCTTTGATGGCGTTGACTTTTGATGGGAAAGATAATTATAAATAAACCCATGACGACTCACAAAGTGTTGAGAAACTGACCTTGAAGCCTCCGGGATAGAAGTTGGTGAAAGAACCAGCGGTAGAAAGCTTCACAGCAATATGATCATATGTTTCACACCCCGTAAAACTCTCACGCTAGGCAAAGATCACGCTGCGAGTCGCCTAAGCTTTGCAAAACAACACTTGGATAGAGAAGGGAAAAAAAATTTCGAACTGTTATTTGGTCTAATAAAACCGTTATTAAAATGTATCGTCGAAACACCGCTCATGTGTTTAGGACGCTAGGAAAAGACTATGAGAGCCATAATACCAGCCCAGCTGTGAGACACTGAGGTGACAGTCTCATGGCTTGGGGCTGTTTTCACAGCACGTGGTACTAGTGCACTCGGTGTCAGTGATGGCAAGGGGGATGGGGCCATGTACCGTCCAATGTGATGGGGCCAGAGCCAAATGGGAAGCGTTTATTCTAAACACGCAAATGGACGTTCCAGCAAAATAGCGACAGGAAATACCGGGCAAAATTACTATCCGAATGGTTTAAGGGAAATAAATCCATGTTCATCCATAGCCATACCTATTCCCGGACCTCAATCCTATCGAACACTTTTGGGGGATAACGAAGAAGAAGGTTCATTAGGGAAGTTTGATGAATTTTAAAGAACTGTAGAAAATATGCGTCGAAGAATGGACCCGTATACCACCAAAAGATGGTAAACACTTAATTTCATCAATTGAAATTCGTCTCCGAGCAGCAGTTGCCAACAAAAGTGTCACAACTAAATACTGAACGTAAAAACTGTTATGATTGAATTCTTCTGTCTCGCTCCGTATGGTGTGTATCTATTACCAGACCTGCCAAAAAAATTATTTAATATTTTAACTCTACAATTTAAAATTTACATCCTGTGGGAGTTTTACGTATGTTAACTAGATAGATGTTTGAGAAGAAATGAAATCTCCTACGTGTGATTACTTCTGTTCCCCGTTTTATGTTGATGGGTGGAACAGAACAAGACCCCACCAAAAAGTTAATTAGCTCGCTTTAAATTTCGCCTAGGTATGAAAGACTCCGCCGGCGTACGAAGAGTTTCAGTATTCTGTAAAATAAATTTACTTTGAAAACGTCCGCAGCTGCTTTCATTCTCTACTTCACTACGTTTTGGCCCCCTCTACCTCGGTATCTAATTGCTGTATGACCTTTGCGTTCAATTTCCACTTCCCTTTCAATATTCCATGTGCGCCATTACCTTTCCTCTACGTACGTGACAGCATTGAAAAAATTCGAGACTAGCTCTGTAGACAGGAAATATTCTCATGATCCACCGTTTTGCACATGGTCACCTTCAAAATAGTTCCTTGCACAGCATTGCAGCGTTGCCAGCTTTCGTGTCACTTCCGGAATGTGTTAGTGGCAAGTCTGCTTCTCGAAATGTGTCAAGCTTCTGCGATTCGCCCTGAATTTCCGCAATTGTGTCAAAGCAGTGACCATGTAACGTCATTTGCAGTCGCAGGAAGTATGAGTCCCAGAATCGGGGCTAGTTTGGGATCATTTTGGATGGGTTTGCACGCGTAGTCACAGTGGCCCAGGCTTCGCCACTCCCATGTCCACAGCGGACGCTCCATGACGCGTTGACGTGAGAAGGTCAGTGCTCCCTGTGATGGCACGTGTGGCCTTGTGCCAGCGGCTGTTGGCGTCTTACAGAACTAGTCTCGAAACTCTTCGATGCCACCTCGTATCTTCGCATATTTTCGTTTATTGTTCACTTTAATAAATCGTACGTTTTTATGTATAGTTTTCTCATTTACTCTTTTTCCAACTAAACCTCTGTTTCTTCTATCTCGTCTCACTCATTTTTCATGTAAAGAATATTAATTTCTTGCTAACTTTCAAGCACATGGATAATTTTTCTTGAATCGCTGCCGACTTTTGGTTCTCTCGACTCACCCTGCGCCGCAGCTCTCCCTAGCACAGCCGTCGTCTGCTGCCCCTCGCTCTGCCGCATTAATGTTCAGATCCGCCTCATCTCAGCATTAGTTCATCATGGGACGCACGTTCACGACCAAAGGGTGGAAAGTATTTTCATGTTTACAATTTATTCATCTGCTGAACTTTCGGGTAGGCTCGACTAGACAGCTTTTATCGTCCTCCCTTCATGAAACTTAATTTTCTGTCTCCAGATTTTTCTCTGTCACGTTTTCGTAGATATTCATTAGCTTTTTATTTACTTGTTATCTCTAGTGAATGACGTTATGCACATTACTTACACAGATTTATTATAATGCTTGCATTCCTAGAAGTTGATTATATCACTTTCTGTACATGAGTTTCATTTTTTTGTGTATGGTGGTTAAATCTAAACAAGTTATATACCTCTCAGTTCTCGGCGAAAGGAATCTTCTGTTCTGTGAAACTGCGAACGAATGTTTTCAGTCGGCTGCAAGTGAAGTCTCTTTAGTGCATAAGAACTCTTAGAATTAGTATGGAAACTTCTTACATAATTTTTTCATTAATTCGACTTACCCAGGAATTTTCTCTTCCGGAAAAATGCTTCGAATACTCGACGCTGCTTTCAATATTCCTATGTACTTTGTATTCTGGTAATTGCCAGTTTTAGGGATTTTAGTGTCTATGCTATTGGAAAGCCAGAATTAGCGAAGAACTGGGTTATCCACTGAAAGTAATACCTAATCTTGAAATTCTTAAGCAACTACTATCAATTTCACTGTAAAACACTGCTCCAGAATCGATAAATAGAATCCATTCTGTAGAATCGTTAGTCTTTAATAGATTTGAATGAAAAATTTTAAAACCACTTTTTCACATGAGGTTCTTTTAAAAGATGGCCACAGCCTCGTAAAGTAACTTTACTGCTTTACGATGGTAAAGTTCCGTTTAAATTTAATTTTAATCAATATTCCTAATGATTTGAATCATATGTGTTGAATGATCTCATGCTATGAAATGTGCTGTCTAACACCACTAACGCTTGCTTTTTTTATTCCCTCTCCTCACCACTAACACTAAACACACACCACACACATGACTAAATGTGCGGTGAGCCGCATTTAAATATTCATAACTCGCTCTCCAACACACTTTTATTTTATATCATCATTGATTTTTCAAAACATCCCTTGTGTTTGTTAACTGTCAGTCTTCTTGTAATTTTGTCGCTCAATGGTCATATCATGCCTGCGTTTTACAATGTTTTTCTAATCTTTTATCATGTTCACTGAACTCGACGAACTCAATCTCGGAAGAATTGTCATCATTCTTCTCCTATTTTAAATTTATTTTTCCCATTTATTGTTTTCGTATTTTGTTCCTTACATTTTGTCTTTTTACTTGGACGTTTGGCCTACGTTACTACATACACATGGATTTCATGAACCATTCAAATACCAATTCATAAATGTTCATGTATACTGTAACGAGTGCTCCTTGCATAACTAACTGAATCGTGCTCTCAAGTGAACGTTCGCAATTAATTTTCAACATTAACCTTTCATAACTTTCTCTATCTCACTGTACCATATACTTCACTCTCGAATGAACTCGGAACCGCAAGAAATCGATCGATTATTGCTTCATTATCAATTGTTCTCCATGTTCAATGGGTCAATAAATATGCATAACCAACAAACGTGGTGAGACCAATACACCTCTCTGTGACAAAATTGATGCGCTAATTACCTAACAACTCTTAAAAACGAATCCACCCAAACTCACCATTCGGCCAATTCAATCACTTTAACATACCCCACACAAATTGGACACCCGAACTCTCAATAAATCGCACTCATCACCACCCCTACCAACCAAACAACGAAATGGACGCTCCTCCTCGTGCGCCGTTTGCTGGCGGGCCAACAGGCGCTGCTGCAGGCCCACGATGTGGTGTCGCACGAGGTGTACGGGGAGGACGCTGTGAGAGTCACACCCCCTCCCATTCTGCCTTTCCTGAACGGCGGCGAAGAACTCGAGTCCAACAGCGGCGATATGGACATGGACAACGTGACCAGGGTGCGCCTCGTCCAGTTTCAGAAGAACAGTGACGAGCCCATGGTGAGTAATTAATGGTCTCGAGATTTTGGTGAGTTGTTGGATACAGATAAACTCGAGGTCTATAGAAACCATGGTGACCTGTTGATAATTTGGAATATGAATACTATTTTATTGTCAGAAGTAAATTAGTCTTTAGACTTCTGTGAATAGTCAAAACGGCAAAAATGAAAAATAAAACTAGTCGTAAGATCATGCCATTAGTAGAAGCTCTTGGGAGATATAGCAAGCGAGTATCAAAAAATTTGCATAAAACGCGTTGAAAGTTCATTTTAAAAAATTGTTCCGTCGCCTATCTGTGACTCTACTTCTGAGAAAAAAGTTGAGAATATGATGATGGGGAAACAATTACTCATTTGATGATAAGTTCTGATTATATTTTTTATTGAATGTCTAACTGATTCACTTCAAATCCAGTTTTATGAAGTGAACGTTAAGTGCAACACAAATGCACTGGCAGCTTATAACCGCTCATTTTGATTAATCACTTCAAGTATGCTGACTGAGCAGCTTTTTCAATTTGACCAGCAGAAACTGAAAAACAGAAACGGGAAATAGTCTCAGACGCAAAAGATGCAGAAGCATTTCGAAGCAGAAAATAATCTCTTGGCTGAAGACATGTGAATCTTGTTTCCGGATGCGGCTCGAATCTTTATTTGTTTATCACCCTCAACTGCCTTCCATTTGGCTGGGCTCACCATGGTCACTGCCCTGTGGTTCCAACGCTTAATCCTGGCCAGTCTTTCGCTGATTTACGAAGTGCGCTAAAAGCCTTCAGGCTGCTCGCTTGGCTGCCCCTAAGGCGCTTCTCGCTTGCCTCTCTCGCCAATAAAATGAAAAACAACCGTGAAATTCAGGCCTTAAAAGCTTTTACCTAACCTGCCTGCCGATTTTTTGGTGAAATACCGGCTTATTTGGGGTGCCTAAAGAATTTTAGCACAAAATCTATTACGAGTGTTTGTGCTTCTCATGCTCTCAAGAAAATTGGTAAAAATCGTGAGATCATATTCATGAGTCGTTGTTTGATCGTGGGGTTCGAATTTTAACGTCGCTGAAGCTTCTTGAGCTTTAATCTCTTTAGCCGTCGCTCGACTTGGTCGCGCTATGTCGTCAACGGACTTGCTCATGTTGAAATCTGCCCGGGCTGTACGGGGACAAGAATGGTACGGCTTCTTGTGGAGGTATTAATTTTCAAAGAAGACTCTATCTTGTTGTTAATCGTGAAAAAAAATCTGCTTCCACAGCAAAAAACGATTTGATGCTTGATTTTTTGCGGACAATGAAATGTAAAATAAATGGACATTCATGAAAAATTAAGAAATTGCCTCAGGGTTGAGCATCAGGT
Organism: Orchestia grillus; assembly: GCA_014899125.1. Lineage (NCBI taxonomy): Eukaryota > Metazoa > Arthropoda > Malacostraca > Amphipoda > Talitridae > Orchestia > Orchestia grillus. The sequence goes on from VOMN01012979.1 coordinate 13,967, forward strand.
TTAATCAGAAGGCACATATCGGCAGCAGCTTGTGCTTCTGAGGAGCCAGCCATCGGTGATAGTTACAGAATTTTATTACTCTCATCAGCAGAATCAACTTGAAAATATTCGTTTACTGTCTCAAACTCTCAATTCTTAAAACGTTGAAACTATATCAATACAATATTCGCTCGTCCACCTGAGCGCAGCAGGGCCTAAAATTTTTAAACCATTAGTTAGGATCTGCAGCGCGGGCATTTGCCTGTATTTTGCCTCGGCCCGTCGAAATGCTGCCATGAAAGTACGATTAGTTCTACAGTGTGAGACCTTAGCGCTATTGCGCTCCTCGCCAAGCCTTGGAAGCGCTGTTGTTCCTGCATATTTTACGGCGGGGCTAGAATCCATCGGCCTGATCGCAGCTCAAAACTCCGCGGGCCGCGTACGCCAGGCTTTGTCTTGGCATCAGCGGCGCAGATTACATGCAGATGGCCAGCGAAGGCGCTCCGTGTGTGCCTACGGAATTCTCTTCCATTTTCCTCCGCTTTTGTATAGCTCGAAAATAATTTCCTTGTTAAATTTGTCTTCCGTTTTGTAACGTGGGCTTACCCCTAAGCTACCATGTTCTATTCGTGAGCGAGCGAACTCAAAATAAGACTTTGTGTGAGAGCTATAATCTGTGCCCCACGTGGAAATCGTTGTTTTGCGTTTAATCAGTGGGCAGACGGTTTGTTAAGGAATAAAAGGGAGTACTGATGGGTGGTTTTCTCGCAGGATATTTGGGATCAATCATGGAATTAGGGTATTTAAATTTAATTTCAAAATTTGTCACCTTTATATTTTAGTGGAAAGAACAGCATCCTTTTCAAATCATTAAAGTAAAATCCTTATTGTCCCTCTTGCTCATAGCTATCGCAACATCTTGCCACTATCTGCATAAAACAACGATGTTTTACTCATTATCCCGTAGCGTAAAACCAGTAATCCTCATCACGGATGCAATTTTTATGAAGCTAGAACACTTTTCTCAGAAGTTTAGGCCAGGTAGTCGAGTAATGTTTCATGACCGCTCGGGAGGCTGCCTAATGATCTTGCTGGAACAATGAGGAGCAGTTTTGTAACGGTCATTTTGTATTCTGTTGCGTGGCTTGAAAGAGAACGCCTTCACCTAGCGCCCGCGAAAAAAAAGAGCAAATTTTACGGGGAGCAGAAGCGAAGTTAGTGTACGTGCGACCGCCGCTGTCTGGAGCCACATTACGGTAATTGGATCGGCTGTGCTTACCTCAAAATGTAGCGGTTTTATTTCGACCGAACCTGGAAAAACGAGCTCGGTTTCTCCTGCAGGCTTCATTTTTCTTTGAGAGAACGGGGAATTTTATCTGCGCCTCAGCTATGCGGGCGGAATATTTCTGTCGGCATCATCCCCTGATCATGTAGAACAAACTTGTTATTGATTTGTTTGAGAATATCTCATTGGCTCCTAACAGTTATAGTTATTCATCCCTTTGTCAAATACGTGACGAAATAATTCGGTGATTCGACGTTATGATTTGTAAATTTTTCACCGGAGGCTTCAGCGGGGCTTCTATTTTTGAGTCTGATTACAAATCCCCCTTGCTAACTTTCGAACTTCTTTCACCGAGTTTTTCTCTAATATCTTCATCTTACATTTCTTAGAGTTCTTCTTTGAAGCTCTAATTTCCTAATCAGTGTTCACCGCGCAGGTACTACATATTGCCTCATTTGCTCACGGCTACCTGCTTTTTGTGTGCCGCTTCCTAGTCAGTTTATCATTTCTCCGTTTAAGTCGAGTTGCTCATTATGTACCTCACGATGATCACATTTTGCTCGCTGCTTCCCGGTCATAGTTATCTTTGCTGGTCATTATGTGACTGGTGAGCCGTCTGTTCCCATGCCGTCCGGTGCTACTGCCCAATGCCAGCTGTTGAGATGCATCTTATTCCATAATGTTCAATGCTTCTGTTTAGTGAATTACTTACTTAATTCTCTTTGAATGCTACTTAATTTGAGTAGGTTTACATTTTACGAGTTCATAGGAAGCGAATATTAGTATAGTCGCACGTGAGAGTAATTTGTTCACGTGCCATATTTTTTTGCTTCAACTTTGAATATCTCCTGAAAGTTTTAAACGTTTTTTTATGTTCGAGTCAAGGACACATTTATGAGCTTACAACTAATTGATACTAGTTTCTTGCCATGAGGCTTGCAGTTTTTTCTGTTCGAGTTCGTTGCGAATAGAAGTCTATTGCTGTTTGTTAGGAATGGAGGTCTCACTGCTCTGTTTGTTAGGAATGGAGGTCTCACTGCTCTGTTTGTAAGGAATGGAGGTCTCACTGCTCTGTTTGTTAGTAATGGAGGTCTCACTGGTCTGTTTGTTGTTAGTAATGGAGGTCTCATTGCGATCCCTTAATTCCCCTTTTATCTATTTTTCGTTGAAGTGGCAACTAATTGTTCGTTCGAGTGCTTGTGATGGTTTTCCTACCTACTCGACCTTTATTTAATCCCTTAATCTTCTCTTTTTTCTTAGCTTCCTCTTTCTATGGTGCATGGCATCTTGTGTGGGGACACACCTTGTGCGTAGGTACCTTGTTCTTCGAAGTCCATACTAAATGGTCCCTCTCTTTCGGGGCAAGATCCTTCGAGTTGCTTAAGCGCTGCTGTCACTGCTACAACTTGACTTTTTCTTAGAGGGTGATATGCTGTTCAACGAAACACGTCCTTTTTGTTTCACAGGAGTATAGTCTCAGTCAGTACGGAGCAGATATGCACGATCTAATCGTTTCTGACTGTAGGAAATGAATGCAATGTACTCGTGTGCACATTTTCTTGGGCGCAGTTACGCTCGTGCGCAGGAGCATGCGCTTTTGCTTGCGTTCACATGAGCCCGGACACACTTCAGCTCGCACACACACTTCAGCTCGCACACACACTTCAGCTCGCAC